>JAJIYU010018648.1:0-11153 GCA_030144865.1 Tinospora cordifolia
TTATTATTATTATTATTATTATTATTATTATTATTATTATTATTATTATTATTATTTTAATAATAATAATAAAAAAAAGAAATACTTTTTTGTTCTTATAATTGCCAATAACAGAATTTTTGTTTAGAAGTTGAAATTTCTTGACAAGGAGTTAGCTGGGCAATTTTTATCTTGTTTGGCAATGAGTAAAGTTGGTTTTATCTTATTAACACTGGACACTGCTTAAACTATTCATGAGAAATTCGTAAATACCTTGTACTAATTAAATTAACATCTTCATTGAGAAATATTTGTTTATTTCTAATGGTACCACAACTGAATTTACACGGATGATACACTTGTTGAAAACAAAATGAGGTCTGCAATGATTGCAATAGAAAGAAAAATGAGATTTACAGATAGCCATGAAACCAGCAATAAATTGCCACAAGAAAAAGGAAAACTGAAATGAGAGATATCAGAATCCGTAAGCTTCTACCAAAGTAAAGTGCCCTTTGATTTACCAAATTGACAAATACTGTATTAAAATCGTTAATTCCTGGTCATATGTGAAAATACTTTTATAAGAGATTCACACTTGTATGTGATGAGAAATCATGTGAAGTCAAACTGCAGCTATTCAATTGTTTATTTTAGGTAATGTAATGATATGAATCATACAATGTTTGATGCAACATTCCGCACTTCACTACATTTTCATGAGGTTTTAAGTTTGGATGGTTCCACTGTTAAAAACGTCTAGGAGCTTTCCTAGTTGAAAAAAAAAGGAGAAAACTTTCATAAATATACTTAAAAAGTATAAAATGCAAACGAAGACTGGTAGGGTTAGGTGAGGCGTAACGACTACTAAAGAATTAATTGTAAACTTTCATAATTCTTTTATGCTCTCTCTCTCTCTCTCTCTCTCTCTCTCTCTCTCTCTCTGTGTGTGTGTGTGTGTGTGTGTGTGTGTTTTCTTTGGTGGGATCTTATCTAATTTTATCTAGTTTTCTGTTTAATTGTTCCACTTCCACTTTGCCTGGCAGTTATGGTTTGCTTCTTGTCTTGCTACTAATAGCAGTGCATGGCTGTGCACTGCTGTGCTTGTGACCAACATGAGGAACTTTCCTCTTAGCAGGGGCACTCTTTCTGGCATTCTTAAAGGTTATGGTGGGCTAAGTGGGGCAGTTTATACAGAGATCTATACTACCGTGCTGAGAAAATCCTCCTCAAAGCTCTTGTTATTTCTTGCTCTTGGGATTCCTATTTTGTGTCTGGCATTGATGTATTTTATTAGAGCTTGCACTCCAGCTTCTGGGGAAGATCCGTCTGAAACCAAGCATTTTTTGTTCATTCAAATTAGCAGCATTTTGCTTGGCATCTATCTTCTTATGACTACTGTGTTGGATCATGTTCTGTCAACAAGTGCTCCTGTTTCCTACACTTTTCTTGCGATAATGGTTGTGTTTCTTCTAGTGCCGCTTGCCATCCCCGTAAAAATGACACTATTCCCTTCTAATCTAAGGAAATCTGGCTTACTTGCCCGACCTTCTGGTTCATCAGACCAGCTGGCACTTGGAGAAGAAAACACTGAAAAAATTGAAGAACCTTTGTTGATGCCATCTTCATCGTCTGCTCTGCTAGATAGTTTTCATGAGGGTGACAACATTTCGGATGTCGATTTTCTTTTGGCAGTAGGAGAAGGGGCAGTGAAGAAGAAGAGACGGCCCAAGAGGGGAGAGGATTTTAATTTACGTCAAGCTTTTGTGAAGGCTGACTTCTGGCTTCTATTCTGGGTTTACTTTGTTGGTGCTGGTACTGCTGTAACTGTGGTCAATAATTTAGCTCAGATTGGTATTGCCGAAGGTGTGGATGATACTACAGTTTTATTGTCTTTATACAGTTTCTGCAATTTTTTAGGCCGACTTGGTGGTGGTGTTGTTTCTGAATACTTCGTCAGGTTTGTAGTTTTCCTTGCCTTTGTTTCTCTGGATTGTCTTTTCATTCTTCTATTTTTGTTGTTTTCAACATTGGCCCGAAGTGGTCGAGCCTTTGGAAAGTGCATTTGGGTCAAAACCAATTTTGGAGGCATTTGGTGACATTTAATTTTTAACCAAATAGTAGGGAAACAGTTTTTCTGCTTTTTAAAGAAGCCGGGTGAGACTTGCTTTTTCAAAAAATAATTTTTTTTTCTAAAAAGA
Organism: Tinospora cordifolia; assembly: GCA_030144865.1. Taxonomy (NCBI): domain Eukaryota; kingdom Viridiplantae; phylum Streptophyta; class Magnoliopsida; order Ranunculales; family Menispermaceae; genus Tinospora; species Tinospora cordifolia. Next base: position 2,181 of record JAJIYU010018648.1, read on the forward strand.
TTTTCTGAAAAAAATGGGTTGTTGCAAAAGCTGTATCAAACAGTCCATTAGTAAAAGTGTTGGCTTGGGGCCAAAAATCCCCTTTTATGATATTCTGTCTGGCTTGGGGCCTCATCATACAATGTTCTGTGCTCTGGTTATTTTGGACATCCAATAAAGAATTTCATATTTCAAACAAATAGCTTCTTTCTTGGGACTATATTTTTCTCGTTATGCAAAGAACAAGAGGGGTTGGCTGTGGTGCAATGATTCAGATTGCTTCATTGGAACTTTTAGGCTATGTCATCTTGAATCTGAAACAACCTCTCTAATCTGGATGTTAGGTTGTTTGCATTGTCCCTTTCCAAACTCAGGCAAGTTGAGGGCCTCATCCATTAGCATATTTTATGTCTTTAATACATATGCCTCATGGTTTCTTATCCCCACAGCAAGTAACCATTTTATAGTTTTTAATGAACTACAATTTTCCTGCTGACATGCTATTGGAGTATTGGGTACTTCGTTTTTCAGGTCAAGAACAATCCCTCGGACTATTTGGATGACATTTACACTGATTATAATGGTCATGACATACCTTTTGCTTGCCTCAGCTCTCAGTGGCACCATATATGTGGGCATTGCATTGACGGGAATCTGTGTGGGAATGCAGTTCTCCTCCATGGTCCCAACAGCATCTGAGCTTTTTGGATTGAAGCATTTTGGTGTCATTTACAACTTTATGTTGCTTGGAAATCCTATTGGTGCGCTTCTGTTATCAGGAGGCTTGGCTGGATATATATACGATAAAGAAGCTGCAAAGCAGCAAGGACTCAATCTGCTTCATTCAACTGCCTCCTGTTTGGGTCCCAACTGCTTTAGGTTGACATTCCTGGTTCTAGCTGGAGTCTGTGTTGTGGGCACTTTGTTGAGCATTATTCTGACAATAAGAATAAGGCCTGTTTATCAAATGCTTTACTCTGGGGGTTCGTTTCGGGTGCCTCAAACTGCCAATCATTGAGACGATCATATTGGGTGGTTAGGGTGTAGAAAATCTTTCGAGAAGAAAGGGAATAATATATATAGATATAGTTCTTTTTGCAGTCTTAACTCGTGTTGTTTTTCGCAAAATCCCTGGGAAGTGGTTAGCCATTTTCCATGCCTTTTGTGATATATAAGATGAGAAAATTACTGGCGCTTTGCGGAAGTGGTTAAAGTTTGAATAGGCTTGAGGTTATGCTTTTTCCTCTGTTCTATAGACAAGTAGAATCCGAGATCAAGATCTTACATTGATCAGGGTATATTGTACTTTGTCCAAAATCAAAGAGTTTGTCTCATGATTCCACACTACTAATTTAGGAGTGCCAGCTATTCAGGTTGTTGGTCTCCTAGTTATCAAACTCCATGAAGACTTGATAATGTATGCTATAAGGTATAATTTACCCTAATTTCTTATCATCTTGTGTATGTTTGCATCATGAGATGGTTGTTGCATTTTTACTTTGAATTTTCTACTACTGTTTCAGTTTGCTGCTTCTCTTTTAACAATAAAAGAATGATTCATTTCTAATTAAATAGCTACATTGTATATTTTGAAAACTTGCGAGGAAGCACTTCATACTTCAATTTGAATGCTTTGCAGGTAAATGGATGCAAATATGTTTAAGATGACAAGACTCAATGCCCTTTAATTAAATGTTTCGAGTTTTGAGTTTGAACTTTAGGCACCCAAAAAAAAAAAAAAAAATTACATTAAGAGAGCTTTTGTCATTTGAGTCTTAAATTGCATAAAGTTCTCGAAATTAATGTGCCATAGAAAACTAAAAGGAGAAAGTTACACTGACAAGTTGCCTTCTATGGACCAAAAACTTAAAGCGTAAGGTACCGAGCCTGGTTCTCTGCCAGAACGTGATGGTTTGAATAGGCGACTCCAAATTTATTTTTCAACAAGCCGAGCTCTTTATAGAGCATTTAAATGTGAAAATAAATGAAAAGGGTTTGTAGAAGTTGACAAATCAATTGGGTAGTTGAGTCATTGGTCATCTGTAACTGCTACGAAAATTAAACAATGAGACCAATGGAATTGAATAATTATTCAAGAAGGGGTACTGGTAACGTTGTCTGGAAGTTCGAGATACCTCATTTTCAACTGTAAATTCAGCAGAAAAATCTACATAGAGAAGGGTAAAAGTGAGAGAATTTTGTAGGGTAGTGGGTGCAATCTTATTTTAAAAATAAATGAATTTATGCATATCTTGGGTCCCAGATAGATTGGCTTATTCAGAAATAAAACACCAACTAATCTACATGAAATCTTTCTTGATTTGACATTCTTCTTACTAAATCACAAGCAAACTTAAAAAATAATTCACATGGTCCTCAATTAGGTAATACAAAAACATCAAGTTCAATGGCATTTCATCATCTGTAATTTTTTCTTACAGCATAGTAGTCTAATATATCTCATCTCTTGCACTATTATATGTCGAATACACAATCATTCCCTCACAGGCCAAACAACACTTCGCTCTCTCTCTTTTTTTTCTTTTTTTTTTTTGTTTTTTGTGTGGTTTTTAAAACCAGATCACCATAAAGAAGATGAAAACACAAAAGTAAAGTCGACAAAATCATAGGCTTGCTAAAGTGGGTGGCTCCTTCATGACCCCCAGTCAGAAAGAAAGAAAGAAAGTGGAGATCTTCTGAAACACACACAACACTAAATTCTCTTGGTGGGAAGATCAAAAAAAATTTTCTCTCACCATTAAAGATTCATAAAACAAGAAAGAAACCAAACTAATTAATCTTTCTCATGTAGGCTTCAAATCCTGAAACATAGCATCCCACCTGATCTCTTCAACGCCAGCCTTCGACCAGTATGTGTCTTCGTCGTTATCCACCTTATCCTCATAAGATAGCTTCTCTACCTTGGGGCTCACTCCGGCAGAATTAATCGGTGGTCCGGCAACCTTGGAGGTCCCATTGGTCAGCATCAACCTTCCTTGCTTCACCATCATCAGCCTCTTATTCCTCTTCAACATGGCTCCTCTCCATCGCGAACCATAAGTAAGCTTCGGTGGCACAACCACAATTGCAGACTCCTCACGTCGTACCCATCTGTGGATGCACCTAGCAACATTCCTCTTGGTCTTCTTGATGGCCTGAACAAGTCTTGACATGGGATTTTGCTTAGTTGCTCCCTTCTCTTTTCTGGCAAGTTTGAGTATTTCTAGTCTATGTTTGGCTATTGAGATGCCCATGCTTTGTAAAAACTCATGGTTGAAGTAAGCAATATCCTCCTCCTCAAGCTCATTGTGAGCAAAAGCTAGACCATACTCGTACACCAGGGACGGCTCGAGACCAGTTTTTGATAACCAGGAGAACCAGTCCATGATTTTATATGGCAATGTTGAAGCAAGTAGGAGAAAGATTTCTAGGTATATAAAAGAAAAAGGGTTGGAAGAAGAAGTTGAGGAAAGATGTTGGCGAAGGGAGAGTTAGTGAGAGGTATACTTTCCTTTTGAAATTTGGAGGGCATGTAGTTGAAGGAGGGTGACAAGAAAATGTAGAAAGAAAATGTGTGGAAAATTTTGAAGGAGTGAACGTGAAGGATTCAATATATTGGAAAGAGATAGGCTTCAATCACGGGAAGAAAAAAGTTGGCTATTTGAGTCTTTGGCGTGGATTGCGGTGGAACTAAGTAAAGGAGAAAGAAACTAAGGCATTGTAATCTATGGGCTAATTATTTCTAGTGCCAATCAATTCAATGTGTCCCCGTATACACCATGTGCTTTGTCCCCTCACACCTTTGTCTTTATTATTATTTTTTCTTCTTATACTTGGATAAAGACAAGTCCTTCTGCTAAAGGTGGTGTGAACTCGAAATATTACTTTAATTACTTTGTGAATTTCTCATAATTTTGAATGAAGTTTATTTTTAAAACAAAAAGTAAAAAAGTAAGCCATCAATCAATTTTTTTTTTTTAGTTTTTTTTTAAAGAAAGCCTTTTCCATATGCCCTACTGCTCAATTAAAGTACTAAACCAAGGTTCTTCCTTCATCTCTTGTCTTGTTGCATGAATCAGCTATCCCAAATTGAAAGAGTTTGGCCTACTTTATATTTTTGTGTATAGTCCTATCTTAAGTGAGAAAATGTTGTTTTTACAAGTTAATTAAACTGTCATCATCAAATCACTTGGCAAAAATTCTCGCTATTATGTTTTCCTCTAAGTTAAGGTCTTACTTTTCCACATATTTCGTTCCCTTGGTTCAATTTATAAGTTTTTCTCCATTTAATTGGTTTATAAGTTTTATTTTTTTTTTTTGTATTGACATAAATATAATTCACAAATTTAAGATATAGTCATTTGGATAGACAAAGAATACACAATGGTATATGCTTTTATTTTTGGTAAAAAATGGGAGGACAATCTTCCATAATACAAAGATGTTTCTTATACACATTGCTAAACCTCGGAGGGCAAGCCGCAATAAAAAGTGAGAGTGACATCATCCAATTGATGCTTAAAGTTCTTCTATAACAAAAAAAATTATTATTATTATTATTGTTGTTGTTGTTATTGTTATTATTTTTTAGACAAAGGTCTTCATAACAAGACTTGAGTTCATGTTCTTGTGGATCATGAGTATAAACCTTCGTTACTTAACTGTCTTGTATAGCTGTGATTTATTTACTTGCCATTTAATCAAATTTTGTCCCATAGGATTTTTTATTTTTATTTTTATTTGGGGCATGTAGTTGGCTTTTCCTAAAGTGGAAAGAAAGTTTGTTGGCTAATTTCAAGCTTATGGTTGGAATTCTAGTACCCTACCAGGCTAGCTGACTTTGGTGACAAATGAAACGTAGAAGTAGGTCTGGTTTAGGTTTTTTCTTTCTGAAAGGTCCAAACCAAACACTCTTCCACTTGGTGAGTAGGAAGAAATTAAAGTGGCACATCATGTAGGCATGGAGAACCGAAATCTTGAAATTAATTATAGTAGAAATGTGAAGAGAGGAAGAAGGATTAGATAGGATATGGTTAGAAAATTAGTTTGAGCACACACCTCACATATGAACTAACTTTCATACGCTTAGCTGCCTATCCATTGTCCTGTATGCTGTATTTTAATGAAGATGGATTCCCACAAAGACCCGTTATATATCTCAGATGGGCTGTGTTGGGTCAAAACAATTTAGCTGATATTCTCCATTATCTCTAGGCAGACCTCACATGCAGCAGTTCTGAGTGGGATAACTCGGTGGAGGAGCCACATGACCATGGTCTGCCCATTGCCTAGCCATATTAAGAATTCACTTGAAACTACTTTTCAAATTAAAGCACAATACTCTTTAAGATTTTTTCTTTTTTTTTTGTTTTTTTTTTCTTTTCGGTGATACCCTCGCATTTGAAATTCTGTTGATAAACTTGGAATTGATTCCAGAAGAAATTTTATATGCAGTGAAGGTTTCTTTCCCATAATTCTACTTAAAGGAGACTCAAATTTTCTTATTATTTCAGAAGATTCTTGCCATATTTAATCTAACAATTAATTCTGTGTACTCTGTCGATTACCTATTTCCTAATGCCATTTTCCTCCTTTATATGCCCCGCGTCGTCAAGGATTTCCTTGACTAGTAGACATTTCATTTCATATGATAAAGCCAATTACTTGGGGCATGAACCGCGAGGGCCGTGACTGACGCCAAGTAGCACGGGTCCGAATGTTATATGTCTCTACCGGTCTTGCATTATTACTGAAGTGTTAGCGTAGGGTTATTGATGGATCCGTTAAATTCCGGTAATATTTTAATTCCAACAAGATGTAGATGGATCCATCTACATCTATGTGGGACCTGAATGACATTATAATTGATAATGGCTACTTGAGAGGAAGTACAAAACCAAACAATCTTGAGTTCATTTATTTATCTTGTTGGAATTGTAGTTCGGATTCCATATCTTCAAGTAACAATCATGAGGTTAATATTTACTCGATTGTTGGGTAATTGTGAGTTGAAATAATAGCTATGCTTAGGAGGATATGATTAAGTGCATCACATACAATATATGTGAAAATGTTATCTTGATCAATATCAAGATCTTTTGGAAGAAAACTCTCCACCTTAGTCCAAATGTGGTTAGCCCAATGATAGTATCTTGATCAATATCCTAGTTAATGGTTTGACTAAAAGACGTGTATGACAAGCCTAAATGTGTGAATATCATGGTGGCAGATGGTTGTTTAGGATCCCCCTCAAAATGACGATCCTATAGGTTGTGTGAACATCATTTGTGAATATGTGAACTGAAATAATTATCGCATCAAACATAAATAAATATGAAGTAAAATATGAGGTAAGATTTCATTTTCATTAAGATCAAGGTCTTTTAGAGTAAAACCTTATAAGTGAAAGCATAAATACATGTGATTAAGTTTGAAATTAGTCAGGGCCAACCCTGTGAGAGGCCCATCGGAGCCTATGACTTTTAAGAGTCTCAAAATACATTTAAGTCTATTCATACATAATAAAGTTATTACAGTATTAGTCTTTTCTTTAATAGGCTGATGACTCAAATTCTTTTTAATAAATTTGATAGCAAAGGTTCAATCTATATTTAAAACCTATTTTCTAGTTTTTTAATGCCTTTTTTATGCTAACACACACACACACACATATATATTACTTTATTAGAGTGACAAACTCATTAGCAACACATGCAAACACCTATTTTTCCTTTTCATAATTCAATTTTGAACCCCATAATATAATATAGTCTAATAAACTTATCAAAATAATATCTAATATATCATATTATATATAAATAGTATATTTATTGAACTGTAACTTATATATATATATATCAAAATATTAGTTTAGTAATTCATGTTATATAGCATAGTTTATAATATATACACATAATATTATATGATAAATATTAAATATACACATATTTTTTAGATATTAATTTAACTTTTTTGTCATTAAACTATTAGGGGTCTCAAGTTCTATACCATAATTAATCATTAATTATTTAATTATATTTTTTAGCATCACCTTACCTAATTTTAGACTTTCCAATTTAATTATTTTTTTACTTATTTTTTTGTCCTATAAAAGCTTATAATTTCTTTTTTATGTTTTATGTTATATACTAACCACATATTTTTTATTGTTTATTTTTAATTAATTTTACGTTATGATTTAATCATTTATTTTTATCACATGTAACAACAACTATGCCTTGCGGGACCAAAGTCCACAAAGAATTTCCTTTTTTTTTTTTTTATAATCTTTTTGAAATAATAACCAGATAAAATATTCACAAACTGGGAAACCCATCAAACTTGGTTGTACAAGATGGTTAGAAAATCACAATCGAATCATATTTAGAACTTCCTTTTTTGAATTTCAAGTGAAATCAAGTCGTTTTAATACTAAGAAATTAAAAGAGTACGTTTGATTTATAATTTGAAATTAAAAGTACAATCCGAAGTTACTTTTTATCGTTATGGAAAAACTTAATAAAAGTGAAAAAAAAAACTATTTTCAAATTTATTATATTAAATCAAAATTTTTGTATTTTCAAATTTTTAAACATATAAAAAATAATTTGACTTATGAACCAGACATACATAAAAAAAATTAAAGGAACTCTTGGGGTGATCATATGTATGTATAGGATTGAGTGACAATTTCTCAACAATCCCAAAAAGAAAAGGTCTTAGTAGTATAAAAAAAAAAAAAGATCATGTGTATGTTTAAGAAAAATTACATTGTTGTAAAAGAAGAAGATAAATCAGAATAATTTGTACCACATTTGCTGATTCTATATGGTCATTATATATATAAACATATCATATTTATATATGATTTGTTATTATAACTGTACGTACCATAAATTAGACAACAAATAATCATCGTAATATGTAATTAAATTATTAGTACTACTCGCGTCCTAAAGTACTTTTGTACCCGTGGAACATGACTACATATATGCATTTCATTATTATGAATGTAGTGGTTGATCATGCTTATCATGGAAAATGTGGAAAAGAAAAAAAAAAGAAAAAGAAAAAGAAAGGATTAATATTTGATTCCTCAAAAAGCAAACAAATGATTAGATATGTAGTGATGATATACATAATATTTGATTTCTTAATAAACTTGAGAAACAATGTTTGATCCACATACATAACAGGGTGGGACCTGATTTTTGTTAGGACCCTCTCCCTAAGGTAAAGGGCGAATCGACCGACATAGTGCCTTGACAAACCTACTCGCAAGCCGAGCTCGTCAAAACACTGTTAAGTCTCATTTAATACCTCATATATAACATCATTAGAATAATCACAAAAGATGCGGAAGTAACTAAAATAAATAATTTTAGTAAAATTTTAAGTTAAATAAAAGTTAATTATATATAGTCCTTTAAATGTAACCGTAGCGGAAATGTCTAAGTCAAAATATTTGTAATAGTTTCCTTGCTCCTTATACATCACACTAACTCTCAAAATAATAAATTGTGTAGAGAACCCACCAAAATAAATTGAAAATGCCGCTCTATGCTATAACCACCTTCTTCCCTTTGTTCGCGGTGGAAGAACGTAAGATGTTAGAGTAGTAAGACAATTTTTCCACAACGGCTCGGTGAGTAATGTAGTATAATCTATAACTTAAAACATAAATTTTATAAAACAATGTAATCTATGTATGCACAACAATAATATGCGAATGGATTTGATCAATTAATGAATGTTAATGTAACACCCCGGCACCCAAATCCTATCGCATACAACGCTGACTGACATCTTCGTCTCTCACTTCACAAAAATCAATTCTAACGTGCAATCATTCTTGCTCACCATATTTGGGAATTGGGACATTGCTTATGTTTTTTCCTTTCTTACGCCATCCCAATAAAATATCAGAGTGCAGAAACATAAACAATACTATCAAATATGATTTAAAATATGGATGACATGTTTAAAATCAATAAC
>JAJIYU010018649.1:0-11162 GCA_030144865.1 Tinospora cordifolia
AATGTACGAAAATAATAATCGAGCTAAATGCATTAGACAATAGTATTTTTTAAAACTCTTTAAGGGGTAGCAAAAGTATAAATTCATAATTCATCGAATACGTTAAAAAAAAAAAGCATCATATAAATTTCATAATACCAAACATAGTCTAGACAATTTTTTTTTTTCAATTTACTCTTTGCTAAAATATAGATCTAAAGCCTTTTGTTTCTTCTTTGTATGTTAACTAAATTCAATCTCACCCTTAGTTTATTTTATTTATTTATTTATTGCAAAATATTCACCACATTCCTAATATTACTTCTATGTCATAACAAATAATTTTTTTTCAGGTTTATATTGCTAGAAAAGCCTCTCTTGTGGAAACATTTGGTAATGGCATATCTCTTTCTCTATAGGTGAGCTGATACCATCACCAATATCATTTTTCACAGGGATAATCCAAAAGCTGCTCAATATCCATTGCATTTCTATAGTTTACACTAGAAATAACTTCTTTTAATCCACTGGTGCCTATATCTTCACATTTTTGTACTTGCATAATTCTTTCCTCATCTAATACCTCAATGTATATTTATATATTTTTTACACCTTCAAATGGAAAGCCATATATATATATATATATATATATATATATATAGAGAGAGAGAGAGAGAGAGAGAGTATATACTTGAATTACTTCATTTTCCAATCCATTAAATTTGACAATTATTTTTAATATATACCCATATAGTTTAATTTTGAAGATTGTTTTATGTGTATAAAGATTATTATTTTATTTTATGTTTATATATCATGACTTTGAAATTCCACATATTTTTTTATGGATTTTTATTTATGACTTATATATAAGTTTTTGTAGAAAAGTATGTACAAAGTACAAAGACTCTTTATAAATAAATCAATTGTCATTTATGGATGAATTAATAAAATTGTGGCCAAGTCTTCCAAGTCAAGTTGTTGTTCACAACCTTCTAGTTAAGTTGATAGTGCACATTTTTTCTAATTTCACGATTTGTTGCTTTGTGATAACTTAACCTAAACAGCTTGGCTTCCGCTTTATAGGATGAGCACATGAAACTTGGCCTCAATAGTTCGACATACGACTTTTGGTCCCCTTCTCATGGAGCTTGACCTCCATCTTTTGGGATTAGCACATGAAGCTTGGCCCCAATAGCACAACATCCATCTTTTGTTCTCCTTCTGATGGAGCTCACTTTCAACCTTTGAAGATGAGCGCAGGGAGCTTGAACTTAATAGCTTGTGATCCACCTTTTTGTCTCCTTCTCATGGAGATCGATCTTGAGATGAGCACATGGATGTTAGCCATAAGAGCTTGACATCCATCTTTTGGGATGAGCACATGGAGGTCAACCTCAAGAGCTTGACATCCATTTTTTGGGATGAGCACATGAAGCTCAACCTCCAATTGAGACTTGTAAATGCTCAACGTAGCTTCCATCTCATGGGTCGAACATCTACTTCTTGACCCCTTACAAGGAAAAGAGGTTGGTAGGATTGATTATCTATTGGGATGGTCTTCTTAGTCTTGACAGACAACTGAGAAGGAGAAGAAGAAGAAGAAGAAACCTAGGCCCTATAGCCTCCTTAAACTTGTTGAGGTTAAGCCCATTTTGCTCTTCTTCTCGACATGTTGACTACATTAGAAAGGGTTTTCTAACAATGATGGTGGAAACCTATGAGACAAATTTTCAGGTTAGAATAGGTTAAAGCTGAAAATTCTAAATAAGTTAAGACCATTTGCATTACTTGAGAAGATAGTATAGTTAGGGATCAAACCAACTTCATGTAGTCGAGCTGAAGTAATCGTGTGGCATCAATCCCAATACTCAAAGGATGAGTTACAAATTTGGATCACCTGGGATAAGTCCATCAACTCAGTCTTCTCCCTTTGAGCTAGGACTCCCAAACAAATGCACAACACCATCAAGAAATTTAGTAAAAAAGATCATAGACAATGAGTTATCTAAGTGGCAAATGAGGTCAGCTCATACCTAGGTACCAAAATTTGGTCAAGATACCTTACTCCTTTGCCCAATCTCTTGCACCAAAAACTATGAGTTCTTTTAGCCTTTGTTGGCTAATGGGTTATTGGCGATCAGAGGGGCTTCTTGCTCGAGTACTCCTAGCCATTGGCATAATACTAGTCGAAGCAACCTGGTTGCAGCTTAGAGTGATATGCTAGTGCAAAGTCTTCAAAGTTGAAGTCAGGCTAGTCTTGCTCCTACGACAAAACCAATTCTCTAATGAAGATTCTCCATACATTCGAGTTGAGCTAACCTAGAACCAACCTCATCCCCTTCAAAACTTAATATATGGATTGAGGTATCGGGAAAATCAACCCATACTTGAAGAGGCTAACATATAAACCCAACCTTTTGGGGGGTAGCTTGGGTACTCCTCATGCCCAGAACTCACATAAGGATGGAGTTTGGGATGCTGAGAAACTCCTTAAGGAACTCTAGATTCCTCTTGGTTATTTTGGAATGAAACAGGTTTGTCATGAAATCCACCTCTTTTGAGTCATTGAGCTCTCCCTTTCCTTTTCATCTTCAGTAGCTCTAGTGGCTTTAACCAAATGGTCCTCCTCGTCAACATCTAAGGCCTACGTCGATATGTTCGACCCTTCTATTGAGCTCACCTCAATCATCCTACAACCCCAATGTGTCCGATGTACTAAACACGTGAACTAAGCTCATTGTTGCTCTTAGTTTGGACAAAATCAACCTTTATAAGGGTTTTAGGTGGAATCACAATCTCAACAAGAGGGGAGGAGGGCAGTTTGGCCTGCTTCTTTTGAGAAGACCTCTCATCCAAATACTTGCGAAGAACTCTCTCATGGGACTTTTTGGAGGGCTAGGGGACTGAGCTAGGTACTTTATAAAGCTATATGTGAACCTAAACATAAGACCAAGTAGAAAATGAGGGGGGAGAAAAAATACTAACCTGACAAAATATCGAGTTTGAAAAATAGGAAATCAACGTAAAAAATCAATGAAGAACTTGGAAATGTTAACGGTATTTATAGAAAGAGCTACACACATTAAGTTGTTTGATCTTCACATTTAGATCCTTAGGAGGATTGTTTGAATAGACTAGATCAAAGAAGATGAAAAGCCTATAGATCATGGTCACATGGTGCTTTTGAATGAACATCTTGAAGCTCATCGACGATCATCAATATTTCACCTATGATGCTAATCTCGAGGCACATTAATTACAGGCAAATGATCTTGAGGTGTGAATAAGCCCTAACCCTTATCCGATCTAAGGGCAAGGGCTTAGGAGGTAGTTGTAGTATTGTTAACTCTTACATAGGCCGAACAAGACTCAATAGGGATGAACTCGAGCTAAGAATGAACATTATGAGGCGATAATAGTCGAATTCAAGAAATTACTCACCGTCAGCTCACACCTAGAAGGAATCATGTGTACACTAACTCGAGCCCATACCAAGGACGAGCATGCAATGCGTGCAACGCTAACTTGACCAGTTTCTCGTTGGGAACTCGGCCAAGCAGTTAATACCTCTTTCCATGGCTGACCTGAGATCATGACTGAACTAGATTGTAATTTTTCATAAGATTTTAGCCTATAAATCCAAGTGCATACCATATCATGGGAGATCAACCATATCTACGAATTCTCAAAACATGATATGATTTGTGGTCATTCAAAATCCTACCTGATAAACAATTTCCTATAAACATGATATGATTTGTGGTCATTCAAAATCCTACCTGATAATCTAGTAAGCTCACAATATAAGAAGTTGCATGCCTCCACATTTATAAATACCTTGCTCATACAAGGGATCTATCATCTCATTCTGGCTTCAACAAGCTTATTGAACATAGCTAAGAATTTTTCATATTAATAAAGAGAGTTTTTCTTAATTCTTCCCTCAATTTTTTTTGGCGCTATTCTTGGCTCATCCCTCTCCCTTCTTGGTCAATTTTTATACCAACATGAATAATCCCTACAAAATAATATTTTTTTTTTATGTCCCAAGGGTATTATTTTATAGAGTTTTTGTTGTACATGCTAGCTAATAGATATTCCCAATTTTTATTATATTTTTCAGTTTACCCTTAAGTCATATTTTTTTCATAATCCCAATTCACATTACTTTCACCTTCTTTTAAATTCATTTGATAGTAGGTAAGTCATGTACCAAGTAAAACTAATCATTGAAAGAAAAATAAGTTATTCCGTCCTAAAAGGCATAAAAGGTTGGTTATTTAAAAAGACTTTGTATTACTACCCTTTTTTATGGTTATCCTACCAACTCATATAAGTAGAATTTTAATTAAAAAAAAATCAAGGCATGAACATACAACTTTAGAGTTATATGTTATTATTATTTTTATTTATCTTATGAATATTATATAAGAATGAATGATTCTCATGAATATGAATTGCTCAACAACCCTTGATATAAGTAAAATAATAATTATTTTGATAAAAAATTATCATCCTCATTTAAGTAATATTATACATTCTCTGAAATGAATGTTGCATTGGTTAATAATTATTGATATATACGTGAAGATAGCCATTATAATATACCAAAAAAATTATGACATTGTTTGAGGCAAGAGTAACTCTTAATACCTTGATGATAATAGTTTTCAAATAATTAAATTGATGTTATAAACCATAAAGAAATTGAAAATCGAATGAAATTATTTTTTTAAATTGAAAAATATAGAAAGCTCTTAGAAGAGAATGTTTACATAAATTAAAAATGTATATCGGTGATAAAATTGTGATTTTGATTATTTATTTTATTTATTATTTAATTAATTTGGCTTATTATAATATATTTTTATATTTTGTTTATTATCCTAAACTACATAAGATTAGTACATAATTGGTTGAAAGTTTCTTTTTTATATACTGATTATATTAAAAAAAAATTGTGAGGAAAAACGTTTATTGCTTAAAGTTATACCGAAAACAAAAATTTAGTCAAAATCTTAAAATTTTTTATTTAATATATTATAATGTAAAGAAATTAGGGTTGATTACACATAAGGTTGGAGTCCTAATTAGATGCAAAAATAATATGATATTTGATTTGATACATTAAAATTATAAAATTCAAGTCTTGTAAATAAAAAATCTCATGTCCTTAAGAAATGTTATGAGAATAATATTTTATATCTTAAAATTATTTGAAAAATAAAGTTATTGTGACTATTGGCCTGAAGCATTATGAGCAGAATTGTTTAGCATGAAGCTACCGAAAAAAAAAAAAAGCATATGATAAAATTACAGTTAGCAGAAGTTAAAAAAATATTTTGAAAGATCGGAGTTATAATGCTCTATATACAACTAGATTGAATTTTATCTAAACTCACACATATAATTGTATATTTATAAATTTGCTTGAAGGTAATTAAGAGTGGGCTTGATATTAATAGGACGTCTCAAAAATTAGTTTGAAGTTAATAAACGAGTTAGCCTAACAATAGTAGCGCATCTTATAAATTTTTATTTCACTATTTTTTTTAAGTAAAAAAATATTTGATTATGAATTAACATCAAATAGACACTGACATTTTATTTTATTATTTTAATAATTTATTATTTGATGTATTTATTCTTCATTTATTTATCATTTCAAATTAATGAATATTTCATGACAAATATTATTGAGAGATTCGTTATAATTAATTTTACACAAAATTATAATACTAACTGATCAAATAAACTTAAAATTTATTTTAATCATATGATGGTCATGTAATTTTTAAATATTAAAGTGTCATAAAGGAACATTTGTACTAAACATATATTATTTGATGTTGAATATGCTCTCAAAATAGTACTTAAGTGTTGAAGTCTTCTTGTAAAAAAATATGATAAAAATCATAATTTTATATATTTTATATGACAGAAGTCATAATTCAAATCATTTTAAGGACCATGATAATAGTTACACTTGTTGATAACATGATTATAACTATTAATTTAAATAATATTTTCCCGAAATAGAGCACTATCATTATTATAAACACAAAATTATATATTATTATGTATCAAATAAAATGATATTGGTTGAATACATGTAGTTACTCATTAAGAGCAATTTGCATATTGACCAATATAATATATTTATAGTATCAAATAATGTCTTATATTTGACTTAATTTTATATAATAATTACTCTTGAAGAGCAACTATTAATTGGTAAGTAGTTTGTAACACTCTGAATTTTTGACAATATTTTTAAGTATTTAAATTAAATAAATAAAAATATTTGAATAAAATAAACCTTGAGAAAATCTATGAAATCGTAGTATAAAAGAAGTACAAGCCAATGTACGAAATGGTTGGCAAACCAGAACAAAAAACAAGCAATGCATAGATATTTTTCTATGATTACCAAGGTAATGAAAACACTACTGCAATAGTGTGTTGTGATGCCTAGCAAGTCAAAACTGGAAACTAATCAATTGATTACTGAATAATTGGAAATGTTGCCGCAATAACACGTCAAAAAGCCCAAAAATCAAATTAGAAATAGAGGTAGACTATCGCGGTAGCCTACTGCGGTAATGCAACGAAAGACTACACAAAAACAAATTGGAAAGTTGTCAAAACATTGTGAAAAGCCTCTAAACATAATAAGAACTTCTAGTTGCATGGGAAATAAGTAAAGATAAGGATTAGAAAGATTTCCAAAAAGAAGACATTCCAAACTTTCTCAAACATGCCCATTGAAGCTCTATATAAACCATCTCCAACCAGCCTTTCTCTTTATCCCATAAAGAACGAATCAGTACTCTTCTTGCTCTCTTAGCCTCCCTCTTCACATCCCTTTTCGTCCCTAACTATTCTATGTAGCCAGCAGATAAGAAGGAAAAAAAATAGAGTTTTCATCACAAATCCTGTGTTAAGGAAGTGTGTTGATTAATCGGAGAGATTTGAAGGTCTAATAGAGGTATAACCAGTCTATCTCAGCCTCTGTTTCATGTTTCATAACTTAGAAATTAAACGTGTAGGTGTCATGGCCCTAAGAAAGCTAGGAAAGGTGAAAAACCAACCTAGAAAAACAAGTTTCCACTGATTTATGTGGTAACATGATTTGCTACCGCAATAGTGCATGGTAGTACTGTGGTAATGCATATGTAAACTTAAATTTTTCATCCTGGCACACTGATTATCAAGGTAATGACTTTCCCTACTACAGTAGATAGACATGAAACCGTGTTTAGACTTATCTAGGGTGTTGTTCTTGTATATTAGAGGCTATTTATGATGAGGGACTATTAGATTATAATCTAAGAATGTTGGAAACAAATAAATAACTCATTAGTCCTGATTTTCAAGGTTGAAGGATTGAAAAGCTTAGACTATCTAACTCAAAGGGATTGAGCAATCCAGGTGGAAGTGATTTCTAAATTTTACTTTATTATTTTAATTTTAATGAAGCTTGCATGTGTGATTACGTTTTGAAATATGATTGTTATATGCACATGCTTTATTTGACTTAATATGCCATGAAGATACATGATTATGCATATTTAGAATTTATGGATTATGATGCATGATGAGTGTGATGACATGAACAATGCTATTTAACATGCTTAAGAATATTGTTGAATGATTGTTACCATGCTCACATGTTTAATTCAACTATCGTGTGTTGTCACTTAAAAGATATTAACAAAGATTATAACCACGTAACAGCACACAAACCCGGCTTGTCGTTATTTGATCGATTTCCTTGATTTAGAATTGGGTTTCCAAGAGCGATCCCACTTCACAGATTTAGGGGATTGAGTTTCCAAGAGTGATCTCTCTCCCAAAATTTGGAACACAGGGGTAAATATCTTTCAATCTTAACGTCAACTATAAACAAGTAACTGTTTGAATCATCTAATATACGAAAGTGTTTGACATGAATGGTTTGTTTGATTGAAATAATGGCTTAAATATTTGGAAAGATTCACTAGACTCTCGAGCTCACCCTCCTTTCCTAACATTTCAAAAAAATTAAGGACCAGAGGCTGTGTGATGATTTTCAAATTTAAGTTTACCTTTCCAATGTCATAAAGTATTTAAGTCGGGTGGGTTAACCCCAGTTATCTCTGTCAATTGGAAAGTTATTTTCGGCTGTAATAAACATGAAGGTTTTGACTCTTTTGAATACTGATTTTCAAATAAATGATATTGAAGTATATTATAATTGAGAACTATATGTTCTTTGATACAAATATATTTATATTTTAACATAATTTGCTACATTTTTTTTGGAACCTCAATATAATATTTGTATAATGACATGATTTAGTAAAACAATTCTCTTGTCATTAGGAGGAGAAAAACCAATATTAACATAATGCTATATAAAATTGATAATTCAATATAAGGCTATATGAAAGAGAATTTCAAAGGAGAAATTAAAAATCAATTGAGAATTCATTAGATTAATCATGTGCAAATATAAATTAGCTTACTAATATAATTTTAAAAATTTGATACATTTGAAGAGTGATTGATCAATCAAGTCAAATGACATAACTTTCTTTAAGGTAAATAAATATACAAAATATTTCTAAAGAAGAATAAAATATTATTCAAATTTTATGCCTTACAAAGACATATAGATTGAGAAGTAAATATTTCATGAAAAGGAATTAATTAGAGAAATATATATCTTGAGATATAAATATCACTTGAAGAAATATAAATTTAAAAAGTATTCTCTAAAAAGAATAAGTGTCCAATAAAAGGGTATAAATACATTTTCCATGTGAAGAAATATTATAAATTCAATGTATGCGAGACATATTAAAAAGAAATTAATATTATTTGTACTATTTGATATATTTAAAAGTGTCTATTGATATTGTAATAAATGAGGATCTTACTTATAGATTGTGAAATAATATTGACGTTGAAAGTGAATGATTTAAACTTATTAATAAATGAGAAATATTTTTATCCCAACACTTAATAGTATATAATGTATTAGATACAAATAAATGTTTTATGAACATATTTAAAGAAAAGTGGATCCATAGATGATAATAATGGATAATAATAAATATAAAAAAAAATCTTCGTAAGATTTAAAATTGTAATACCTGAAATTTTAGTGACGTAATAATTGTAATACCTGAAATTTTAATGATGTAATAATCGAAATTTGAGTTTAAAATACATATACGTATATATTTAAATATAAACACATATATATATTTTTCATTGATATGCAATTAATTAGTTAGTATAGAAATATAAAGGAATATACATTGATTAAAATTAGACATATAGAATTGTTGGGTAAATATATGCTTCTCTATTTGAATAAGAAAATAATATTTTTAGTATGATATTAATAGAGAAAAGTATGTGTATAAAGTATTAATTAGATGCACTCAAAAAAATAATATTTCGTTTAGTATGATGGTAATATACATAGAGAAGTATATGTGTAAAGGAAATGCATTCATGAATGAAATATCTCATTTGGTGAGATATTAAAGTGGGCATATGTAAGAAGTGATAATTCGACATTGGAAAGATAGAGACACTATTTGGAAGAGGGCCCTATATAAACCCCCTTACTCCACCCATTTCATTCATCCCAAAGACAAGAGTTGAAATTTTTTCTTGCTTTTTCTCTTTGCCTCCTTCTTGGCAGCCTTAGTTCTAATTCTTCTTTGCTTGAGCTATTCTAAATAGTTCGCGAAGTAGTAGTCACGAAGTGCTACAAATAATTTAGGAAGTGATCTCGAGGTGAGTTTCTTTCCTTTCTTTTAATTTATTATTTTGACTTAGATAATGCTTGCTTGTTTGGTTAGCTTGATTTTTTTGCTTTTATTCTAGTTCTTTGCATTTATGTCATTCAATTATCATGTTGCATGACCAAGCAAGTATGCTCTGTAGTTGCGTCTTGTACGATCTTCTACATCAGAAATTGAAAGTCATTTTTCCTGTTTGCGAGAGTATGCTCTGTAGTTGCGTCTCGTACGATCTTCTACATCAGAAATCGAAAATCTGTGCTCCTGTTGATTTATCATGTTATACTGTTAGTATGTTTATTTACTGTTGAAATATTTATTTACTATGCTCTTGCACACAAAAATCAGATTAAATGAGATTTCAACCACGTACCGGTACGGGGGACTTTCTGTGTTCCATGTAGAATTAGAACTGGCTGTCAATACTGACACCAGAATGAAAGGGTTTCAAGAATGATCCCACTAGAGATGGGTTTGAGTTTCAAAATTGATCTCTCTCTCTAGATCTGGAGCACAGAGGTTATTCCCGTTCGGTCTAAATTACGACTGAAATAATATATTGGTTGGATCGAATTAATCTCTGAAAGTGTTTGATATGCTTGCATTGTCTAGTTGAAATAATGGATTAAATAGATGGAATGATTCACTGGGCTTTTAACTCACCCCCTATTTTTCACATCACAGGAAATTAATCAACTTGCGATGAGATTTATCTATTGAAATTTTTAATTATTTCAATGTAGGGCGCATCGGCCCAAACTAAATCATGTATTTCAGCTTTGAATTTATTTTTCGCTGTAATGGATTATTGTACTCAAAATTTTCAAATGAATAAATGAAGAATTTTATTTACCATGATGTCATTTGGTACATAGACTAATGTACACAAGAACCCTAATGCATTTGGGTCTAAGAAGAAGAAAATGTAGCAGGGGCCCGTTTCCTGGGCATCCCAAGATTTTTGATCAAAGAGAGTTGAATCGTCAGATGACGTGGAAGATGGGACTTGGGAGGCAGGGTGTTACAAAGGTGGTATCAGAACCTAGGCTTTAGATGCCTTGGGCAAGAATTAGAATGAATAGACTAATCTGGTAAGACTATTTATTTATTTAATTTAGAAGCCCTACCTCCTGTTTTGGAAACTGAAATAATTTTGAAAAATTGTTTTCGAAAAGAGATATATGCTTTCAACGATTTTTTTTTGATACAAAGATTACAAGTTGAGCTGATAGTGGGTAAGCCTTGTCCCGAGTAAAGCTAAACATTGAAAGGGAGATGGGTTATTCTGTTCTAGAAAATGCGGTTGCTAAGTAGACTTCGGTCTCGCCGTCCGATCTGGAGGTTGTTCCACCAGCTCATACGAGTAGTTCGAGTTGAAGAACA
>JAJIYU010018650.1:0-11106 GCA_030144865.1 Tinospora cordifolia
TTCAAATTTGAAGTCGTATTTGTTACTGCATTTTGAGTAACACTTTAGACTTTGTGTTGACATTTTTTTTCTTCATAAACTGATATAAACTCTTTCATGTGGAGGCACAGTGGGTTCTCGAATTGCTGATGTTAGATTTTGTAACTCGTTTGAACTTGGAATTATGAGAAATTGAATTAAAAACTGCTAGCGGACTGATTGGCGTTCTAACAGAGATGGGGTAGCAGATGCATAAAATGTGAAGTAAAATAAAAAGCTTTCAATGATAGTTAAAGAGACAAACTGGTGCAGACTCCATAAAGCTATATTTTCTGATCTAAATTCATTTGACATTCATTTTCATAATGACCCTCTTAGTGGAACGTGTAATAGAGCAGGTCATAGTGCTTTGAAATCATAAATATATGCATCTATATTTTTTTTAAAAAATTTATGTTAGAGTTTTTAATTTATTTATATTCAAGAGCATATCTGGTAAGTACTTTGGAGAAGTTGAACTCTCTTTCTTCCATTTCAGTTCATCAGCATGTGGTGCATCATGGCCCTTATCCCATGCTGTTGAGTTTTCCTGTTTCAGGTCTGTGGGAAATCAAGACTATTGTTGTCATGGATCCAAGGTGTTGCATAAGTTATTTGATTTCTCAAGAGACCCAACGAATCCATTTCAAGTGATGCCTATATGATTAAAAAGAAACAAATTGTAAACTAGGTCAATTTTGGATCATGAAATCTGAGCATCCTATTCATTTTGTATGATAATTCTTATAAAGTTTTAGATGTAATAGATATTGGCTAGAACAACAATAAATTTGAGCTTCAAAGTCAAAGCATAAACAAACACACTCTTGGCTAAATTTCTTATAAGAAAAAAAGGGCTTGAGAAAAATGATTGTATGCATCGATAAGAGAATAATGGAAAGAAATAAAAGCAAAGACCGGTCGCTCTCATTTATACCTGCTGAAAGCTTCTCATATTCCAATGTATACCTATCAACACCTTAGCAACACTAGCAAAGCCTCTACTGTCTGTCCTGCTTGCACCCATGCAAGGCCTTGATAGGAATAGGAGAAGCTATTTTTTTGTCTTTGTCGATACATTTTCACTTTTTATAGCTCATTGATGAATTATCTATCAATTTATTCTACCTATTGTGCCATAACATTCTAAAGAATTTGTCAGTGACTTTTGTGTTTTTGATAGCAGTGCATAGTGTTGCTTTTTTATCTGGCTGCATACAATTATTGCTCCCTTTCTAGTCTGTAAGCTTGAGATCAAGCATCCTTGAGACAGCTACTGAGTGTTTAATATGCGTATTACAGGCTGAATTAATAGATCCTGCATTGAAAGGGACCTTGAATGTACTTAATTCTTGCTCAAAAACTCCATCTGTTAAAAGAGTAGTTGTGACATCCTCTATGGGAACAGTTAATTATAATGGGAAACCTGTAACTCCCGAGGTAGTTGTTGATGAGACTTGGTATTCTAGTGAAGACTTTTGCAAGGAAATAAAGGTATATCATATATGCTGAATTTATTTTTTGAAATTTCATCTTCATTTTTTTCATAATGACACTTATTATGATTCAAGCTATTATTTCAATTGAAGTAAAAAAGAAACAAAAGCAATTTTGTCTTTGCACTTTTGTGGTATGGAACATGAATATACACTCTAAATATCCTCTTTTGTCTCATAGAGATGTTCTCTAAATATCCACTTCTGTTTTTTTTCACTATGTCTCCATGAGAAATAGTTCAATATCAAGTCATCACATTTCTAGTTGTGCAGTCATGTCTTTGTCTTTTACTTCTTATTTTGTTGAGTTTTTTAATTTGAATTATATTATCTTGATAATCATATTGACCATAATTGCTCATTACCATTAATATTATCACATGCTTGTTCATTGTATGTGAATATTATTTAATCACATCAAACTGCTTCATGTCCTTCAGAACCTATACACCTTCAGCTCATTTTGGGCATGGTCCCCATCTTACCAATCTCTAGTTGTATAAAACAAATGTTGATCTTGGTCAGACTTTAGCTTGATGAGTAACTGGCCAAACTGTGGCATAGAAGTTAACTTTGAATCATAAGCGCAATCAAATTTTGGTCCATTTAAATTAATTTAATTATTTTATCCATAAAAAATTTTAAAGTGATACATATTGGTTCGTGGAACAAATTTCATCTGAGTAATTGAAAGTAAAGTCCACAAAAAAAAAAAAAGGAAGAAGAGAAAAATTAATCAGCCAACAGTATTTTGTTTCATCGATTAAATTTCTTCCACTGTAGAATGGGTGATTTGCATAGGAGATTCAAATCCTTTAATCAGGCTATAAAACTGAATCGTGCTGAAACTTAAACTTGAATTACATGTAATAAATCAAAGTGATCCAATATAGATTTCCTCGTTTCACCAATAGCCGTTCACTAGGTTATATCTTTATTTAGATCATTAAATTTGTATGTAACTATTAAAATATCAAATTAAAAAAAATGAAGCACACACACACACACACATATATCAATGGTGGAAGATCTAGACATTGAACTTAATTATCAGTATGAGAAGTTAGATATATTAATGATTAATTCAATTTTGTTGTTTATAAGTCAAAATCTTAAAATCTATAATACCTCTTGAGTGTTGCACTTGAATCTATACCTAGATATGGATTTTGACCTTTCAATAAAATTCAACACTTCTATACTCTAGGATATGAGATTTTCCTCTAACCTACATTACCCAAACCTTTTACTCTAGCTTGACAGATCCATATCCCGACACTTCATTATAGGACATGGGTATGGGATATGTGTATGACACTTTTTATTTTTGAATATTACTATTAAATTTTCCAATAGAAACAAGGGAAAGCATAAAAATGATAACTAGTAGGCAAATTCACTTAAGTAGGAGAAGAAAAAGAACACTAGATGAATTAAAATCAGAAAAAAAAAAAGAAACAACATATTATATAGCTGAGTCCCATTATCCCAAAATTTCAAAAATGAAAGAGTCAAGCCTTTAGATATGTATCTGTGTCCGGCATCCATGCTTGATTCTACAATAATTTCATGTTATGATTCCATATTTGGACCTGAAAAATCCTCTCTCAAGTGTTTGCTTCCAAGTCTATGGTCATTCTATTTTGGCTCGAAAATCAAAGGCATTAAGCATGGAGAGTTTTAAATGAACTATTAAAATCTCATTATTAATAAATAAAAATATAAGATAATCCTATAGTCTTTTATATTAAGATTTATCTATTCTTTGGAACAAGTAAATTAGTTCATGCTTTGGATGATGAAAACACAAAACAAAATTGGAATTCTAAACATAAACATGAAAAACAAATGAAAACTTTTCTATGGTTGATGACGATATCTGCCTTGATTGCAATCTTTGATCTCTTTGTCGTCCTCAAGCATCGTTTCATTTCTCCCTTCTATCCAATGTATGTCCTTGGAAAACCATGAACTTTGACATATTTGAAGTCTTTAGGTCATGCTCAATGCAAACTAAGGAGTTCCACTTTGAATAAAAACTTCTAAGAACTAAGAAGAAAACTTTATGAATCTTCTTTAATTTGCAATCTTCTTTTCTATTCTTTTTGTTTGTTTTTCTTTTTGAAACGGAAACTATTATATTAATGAAGATAGAAATTACACAAACTGCCAAACAAAATATCTATACAATGTAGCTCTGTACAAAACAAAATTAGAGAGATCGAATTATGTTTTCCCTGTTACATAACCAATCCCCAAACTTATATCCCTTTCCCAATTTTGTTATAGAGATCCAAATTGCAAATAAAATGTTGGATCTCTCCCATATAAGCCTCTCTGATTTACTTTTGTACAAAATAATTCTTGCAGTTCTTTCCTCCCAAATGCAACACCTCATAAAAAGCAAAATAGATTTCCAATACTGCTAAAGCTTTGAAGGTGAGACTGCCTCTGGAATCTGGAACAAGTTGTCAGCAGGTGGAGGAACAATGCTACCATGCATCTGTGTCCACGAGCTCTAGAGACACTATTCCACTCTACATTCCCCGAAGACGTGCTGGATCATTTCTGAGCTATTCCTGCATATCATATAGATTGTAGGATTCAAAGAGTGATGAGGGAAACATTTTTGGGAATTATCTGTGGTGTTTAGCTTGTGTAAGCTAATCAGCCAAGCCAAAATGTGCGTTTTCTTTGGGGCTTTCGTCCTCCATATAAATTCTGCCGGGACATTCGATAGGTGGACTTGCTTTGTGTTCTCCATATAAATTCTGTTGGGGCTTTCCTCCCAAATGCAATACCACATAAAAAGCAAAATAGATTTCCAATACTGCTAAAGCTTTGAAGGTGAGACTGCCTCTAGAATCTGGAACAAGTTGTCAGCAGGTGGAGGAACAATGCTACCATGCATCTGCGTCCACCAGCTCTAGAGACACTATTCCACTCTACATTCCCCGAAGACGTGCTGGATCATTTCCGAGCTATTCCTACATATCATATAGATTGTAGGATTCAAAGAGTGATGAGGGAAACATTTTTGGAGATTATTTGTGGTGTTTAGCTTGTGTAAGCTAACCAGCCAAGCCAAAATGTGCATTTTCATTGGGGCTTTCGTCCTCCATATAAATTCTGCCGGGACATTCGATAGGTGGACTTGCTTTGCGTCCTCCATATAAATTCTGTTGGGGCTTTCCTCCCAAATGCAATACCACATAAAAAGCAAAATAGATTTCCAATACTGCTAAAGCTTTGAAGGTGAGATTGCCTCTAGAATCTGGAACAAGTTGTCAGCAGGTGGAGGAACAATGCTACCATGCATCTGCGTCCACCAGCTCTAGAGACACTATTCCACTGTACATTCCCCGAAGACGTGCTGGATCATTTCCGAGCTATTCCTACATATCATATAGATTGTAGGATTCAAAGAGTGATGAGGGAAACATTTTTGGAGATTATTTGTGGTGTTTAGCTTGTGTAAGCTAACCAGCCAAGCCAAAATGTGCATTTTCGTTGGGGCTTTCGTCCTCCAAATAAATTCTGTCGGGACATTCGATAGGTGGACTTGCTTTGCGTTCAGCTTCATCATGAACAATCTCCATTCCACAATGATCGGTCTTCCTCACTTGTGGCTCCTAAGTGAAAACTGTGTAAGGTATTCAGTAGTTCACTCAATTCTGCCATGTGCCCATCTCTTATATTGCTACATAGATGAAGATTCCATCCCCAATGCACTTTGTCCTCCTCCATGCCACGTGCTAGGAATTCTGAAATTGACACATTAGGTTTGCTGGAATTCCTATACACGTGAGGATATTGATCCTTTAACCTCCTTGTACCGCACCAAATGTCTCCCCATAAGGCTACGTTATGCCCTTTTCCCACCTTCCACAATATATGGGGTTTGAATCTATCATAAATATTGTAGATATCCTTCCAAGGAGAGTGATGGCTACTACTCCTCTTTGGACTAGGTTCCTTACCATGAGCCTTTGCCTTGTGTGTGCTTTTTCCTATCCTTGCCCACATTGCCCCAAGCTTCACCTGCATGCGCCACAGCCATTTGCCCCTTAGCACAATATTCCTCTTTATCAAACTACCAATGCCCAAGCCCCCTCGAGTTATCTCTCTGCACACGTGCTCCCATTTCACCAGGTTTTGACCTCACTTACCATTCTTATGTTTCCACAGAAAGTCCCACATGAATTTCTCAATGAGACTAGCCACCTTCTTTGGCATTCTAAAAATTGACATGAAGTAGGTTGACAGAGCTTCTAAGGCTGTTTTTAACAAGAGGAGGCGACCTCCTCTTGCAAGGTAACTCTTTTTCCACCTAGTTATTCTTCTTTTGATGATTTGAACCATTGGATCCCAAAATCTAGTTCTATTCGGATTTCCTCCTAACGGCAATGCCAAATATTGCATCGGCCATTTTCCAAATGAGACCTGTGGATCTGCAGCCATTCTATTCAGTGTTTCTTCCTCCATGTTGATGCCCAGAAGTTGACTCTTCTTCCTATTTATGTCCAGCCTTGCTAGGAAGCAAAATGCATTGAGAGATTTCATAACCACCTCTATTTCCACCTTTTGGTTCTACATGAACATCAAGCAGTCATCTGCAAACAAGAGGTGAGTGAGTTGGACTTTATCTTTTCCTACAGGCATACCCCTCCAGCCTCCCTGCCTCAACTGCTTTCTCGAGAATTCTAGTCAGAGAACTGTTACTATTGTGTACAGAAAATGGGAGTGCGGATTTCCCTGCTGCAAGGCTTTGTAACCATCGAAGTTTCCTTTGGACATCCCGTTAATGAAAACCAAGTAGTTTGTTGTTTGTAGACAGGCTTGCATCCATCTTCTCCATTGTTCCCTGAAGGCTTTTTTTTTTAGAACGAAATCCAGAAAACTCCAACGCACAGAATCATAGGCTTTCGCAAAATCTACTTTCAATAGACGCCCCTCTTTGCCATTGGTCCTATAATCCTCCATTGCTTCGTTTGCAATCAAGATAGTGTCCGTTATCTGCGTATTTTTAATGAAAGCCATTTGATGTTCATTGATTGTAGTGGGAAGAATTACTCTGAGTCTGTTTGCTAAGGTCTTGGCAATGATCTTGGAGATGCTTGTCGTGAGGCTTATCGGTTGATAGTCTTCAACCCACATTGAATTATTCTTTTTAAGAAAGAGACATATATATGTCTTGTTCACCTTCCTGTTAACGGTGGCATCCTTGTGGAATTCCTTCGAACAGGCTATAATATCCTTTTTAATTGTTTCCCAAGCCTGTTGAAAAAAGGTCATAGTAAAACCATCCGGACCAAGAGCCTTTCCTCCATTGCAGCTAAACACCTCCTCCTTTATCTCTTCTTCAAATTCCCTTTCCAACCACTTGCCCTCCTCTTTTGTGATACCTTGCCACTGCATTCCTTTTATCCCCCATTTAAGGTTAGATTTTTCCTTAAACAAGTCTCTGAAGTTATCAATTATTAGATTTTGTATATTTGTCTCGTTTTCCAATAGATTTCTTGACTTGTCTTCTAATTTTGAGATCATGCTTCTGGACTTCCTCAGAGAGAGAGCTCTATGGAAGTACTTTAAATTAACATCTCCTTCCTTTGCCCATTTCATCTTGGCTCGCTGTCAACTCTTCCTTCCTGTCTACACTCCAACAAATGGATCTCCTCTATCAACTTCTTCCTTTCATCTAGAAGGTCAGGGAGATCTTTTGTCTTCATCTTTTCATCCAACGACCTTAGAGACTCCAACAGGTCTAGTTTCCTTGTTTCTTCTTTTGTTACTTGCCCCTTGCTCTAAGCTCTTAATTTTCCTTTCAAATTCTGAATTTTTATCATTATCTTGTACCTTTCCCACCCTCTACTTTGATCTGCCTCCAACTCTTGTTTCACCAGCTCTTTAAACTTGGACTGTTGGAACCAAACGTTTTCGACGTGAAAAGGAGCAACAGGCCCCCATTTAGTTTCCTTTGTGTCTAACAAGATCGGCTAATGATCGGAAGTTATCCATTGTAATTCCCAAACCTTTTGATATTTGAATTTTTCTCCCCATTCTTTGTTACATGGAAATCTATCTACCTTGGACGTAGCTAGGATGTTGCGTCCGTTACTTTAGGTATAACACAAATTTTTGAGCTTCGGTTCTTGTAAGTTCATATCATGAACCCAATCGTTGAACATGATCATAGTTTTGGACATCTGACTGTTGTTTTTTTTTTCCCCCATGTGGCAGGCCATATTGAAGTCACCCGCTATTTACCAAGGACCTTGAATTATGGATGAAAGAACAACCAACTCAATCAATCATTCCTCCCGACCCTCCTTATCACGTGACCCATAGACTGTTGTATACTACCAATCTATACCATCATTACCACCAATTTTTATCGTCAGGGAGTGCATCCCTTCCCATGTTTCTTGCACCACAATGTTCCTAACATCCTATAATATGAGAATTCCCCCTATTGATCCATCCGTAGAAATCACTGCCCAGTCCAAAAATCTTCTTTTCCACAATTCTACTATCAGAGATTGATCGATCACAGACCTTTTGGTTTCTCGAATGGCTATCAAGTCCGCCCTTGCAGCTGATATGGTTTTCCTTATTAGTCATCTTTGGGTCATTGACCCACATCCTCGGATATTCTAGCTCCAAATCTTCATAAGGAAAAATTGACCCTAATAAATACTGACCGAGGCTTATTGTACAGTGATCAATTGTGAGTTGATCAAGAGCAAGAAGTCTTTGACTCTCTCAAATTCTACTTCCTGTGTTCTCTTCCTCATCTCGTTGTCGCTGCTTTGACTCATCATTTGATCTTCCCCTTCTGGAAGATTGATATGCTGGCTCTTGTTGATCTTTTGCCATAATTTCTTTTGACCTCACTTGTCACGTGGAGTGGGAGAGACGAAACTCAAGCCAGAACTTTCGATTTCACTAGAATATTGAGGTAGAAGAGAAGTGTAGCGTTGGACACATACCTGGTTGTGTTCTCCGTCATCCGGGTGGTCTGATCCACTCAGTGTTTCGATGTCTGTCTCCGCTGAATCTTCGTCTGTGTTTTGGGTCTCGGGTACTTGCTTCGATTTCGTCTGAGTTATGTAATCATGGTAGTCCGAATTTGTGTCCAAGTCTAATCCACTGTCGTCCACTTGGGCCTCCCATCTAGCCATGAACCCAGTACTGCTTCTTTCGCTGGCCTTGCCCGCTCTTTGATAGACTTTAAAGTTTGAGCGGTCCAGGGCCTGTTCTTTTCCTTGGCCCACATCCTATTCGGGCCTTCTTATATCATGGCCCGGTTCTTGAACCATTCTTGTGGGCCTACCCAACTTCTCAATTTTTTTTCGGGCTTCTTTGACGCACCTCATTGGACTTTCTTTGATGGGGGATCTTGATCCAGTCACCCTGGCCCGATTTAGTGTGTTGATCAGCCCTAGCCCAATCAGGCTTAGCTACGTCTTCCTCCCAACGGTATGTGGGCCCACCATTATTATTCGTCCCTTTGTTAGGTATAGGTGGCTTACCACCATTATCAGTTTTAATTGCTCCACCTACTTCGCCACCTGACGACCGCTTGCTTGTCGTCATTCTGTCTTCGCCTTCCTTGAGCAACACATCTTCATCATCATTGCTCAGAATTTCGACTTCCGAGCTCCTCCAATCACCAGTTTGCCATTCTTCGGCATTCATTATCCCCTCTAGGTGATTTTTGGTGAACATTTCGAGGATTTGCTGTTGTAGTTCTTTCACTTCCAAGCCCCAATTTCGTGCAAGCTCCATCGGCCTCAACTCCTGACCCTATTGTCGTCGTATATGTCAAATTCTTTTGGTAGGAATTCAGAATCATGTCCTCGTGGCCTCAAAAAAGCCATTTACATTGAAGATTTGGATATGGTGATCTATGCTATGTCCAATAGCCCACCACAGGCCTCACCTATTTTCTCGAAGGTCTGGATATTCCAATCTTGCTGCCTTATACTTTCAATTCTCATTCAACTATTCCGACAAGCAACTTGCACCCCCGTGTTAACCAGGTCCTCGTTCCATTCCTCAATGTAGAATCCCCTAGCAGGGTTTGGTACTTCTTAGCTCGAAGAATTTTTGCTTCATTTTGCTCATAGCCAGAACATTATGCTTCGTGCCACTTCCAATCTCTGGAAGCGAATGTCTCGTTTCAATAATTGGCAGACTGATTTTTTCACTATATGCCAAGGCGTTTCATCTGAAGTTCGTATGATAAGGAACTTCTTTGCTTCTTGATCCCATCTCCTTCCCCCTTGTGTCCCTTGGTGTCTTCCTCCTACACCCATTTTTCGTCTTAATCGTCGGTTCCCCTCCTTTTCTCTTATAGATGGTCCTTTGTTCTTGCTTTCTTCATCTTCCTTTAACTGCGTCTCCTCTGCTCCAAATTGTCTCACCCTTTCTCAATATATGTCCATATGTTGTCTGTCCACCACTTCCTGGACTACTTTATCAATCGCTTTCCAAAGATTTTGCCATGCTTTTGTCGTACGCCCTCCAGTATCACAATACTCTAGTGTTGGTCTATCATCATTTTTGTCACTTCGATGTATCTACCGTTGTCGTTAACCAGTACTTCTATTATGATTGTAAACCCTACTCGAAAGACACCTGTGTTTCTGTAGCTTTTGTTCTCCTTCAAAATCTTCTCTACCCTTTTCTTCACCCAGATTACCACCTGTCTGGTTACTGCAATATGATAATGTCGAGTTCTTATTACCTCTTGAAACACCGTCTCTTGGCTATCCTTTGTAAAGCATATCGAGAAATATTTATGCTTAGTTGGGAAGGACACATAATGTCATTCCCTGTTTGTTGAACTCCTCACTTGGCATTTACTGCCTTGACCAACTCTTGGAAGAAGAGTTCTTGTTTTTGCGTTGACTAGGATATGATGTTTCCGATTGACTTATGTCGATTTGGGATTTATTATCTCATTTCTTCCTCTTGACTAGAGTCCACCTTTCATTCTCAGTTGGTGTCATCTACTACATAAGAATATTCTTCCATGTTGTTCTTGTAGCTTCTCTTACGTGGTTGATCTTTGTTTTGGGCAGTTCATTGTAACCTCGTTCTCCAATCGTGATCTTTCTAGTTGTTAATCTAGTGTCTTTCCATTCACCATAACAGTCTCCATTATGTCGCACTATCCGTTTCCTATTCCTCTCTTCGTTCCTCTCCTCCCGTATTCCATTCTCAACCGTCCTTGTCATTGCTCTCCATTTGTATTCCTCTGTAGTCCCATCTCTTTGAATCCACCCATCCGTCGTGGTCTTGCCTCCGTTCACTCGCTGTCTTCCGTTCTCTCCCCACTCTCCATTCACTTTCCACTCTTCGTTCGCCATTTTAATTCCTCAATCTTCTTTTCTATTCATGATATTTCTCTTCAAATATGGAATGAGTAGAAAAAAGGGCATTCAATTTTACGGCTGGTCGTTTCTATCAAGTTCTGGAAAGTGTGGTGGCGGCAAATCTTCAGCACTATTGGAAGGTGATTTGGAAGGTGATTTTGGTAGCAACATGATATAGCTTATGGGAAGAGAGAAATGGTCGTCTTTTTTTT
>JAJIYU010018651.1:0-11121 GCA_030144865.1 Tinospora cordifolia
TTAGATATGGTATTGCTAAACAGTGTTCAATGATTTGGAAAGATTTGATCCGAAATGTGCTTCCGCTACTATTATCTTAATTTCCAGTATAAATATGATTTTGAACATCCGATGAATTTGATTTGAAATTAAATTTCTTAGTGAAGCATGATTAAAATGACTATTGAAATTAAAGAAATGATTTAAACCTCGTGTATAGAGGTAGAAAGATAGACTAACAACATCTGTCGCACGCCCGGGGCCTCGGCAGACCACGCGCCGAGCTTGAAACCGCGCGACGCCCGACGACAGGGCCTCAGATTGACAGACACGACGTTCGGTCCGGGGATCGGGGTGTGACAAGCATATTATGGCACAAACAACCATGCATCAAGGACGTACACCAAGTCAAACCCAACTAAGGCCAATCAAGTAAGTCCTAGCATGCTTCTAAACATATCTTAAGCTAACAAACATCATGTTATGCATTCAAGATTTGGATAAGGCTAGGGAGTAAGAAAATCACACCCACATTAGTACTCTTCAATCTTGCGCCTTGCTCCTCGTCGTGCACGCCTCAGATTATCAATCTATAGGTTTTTTAAACAATGAAAATACATGAGTCTAAGGCATTTATGGCACAACCAAAATCCTAAGGTTTGTGTTCTTGGCGCATGTGTTTCAAATGCACCCAAAATCAGAACACGACAAGGGAACACCGGTGCATGTCGCATTACCACGGCAATGCTTCGTATCGGCGACGTGAGCTTAGCCCCTCAATGCTTGGTCATTGAGTTTGAAACATGCATTAACTCAAGAAAAAATGGACTACATTTGAGAAAAGTGGTTTAAAAAGCTAAGAAAACGAGATCTCAAGAAGGTTCAAGATTTACCTTTGCACAAGACCTTTTCCAAGCTTGTCTCAACCTGAATCCATCCTTGTTGATGTTGTTCTTGGCGGATCTGAGCTTACAAATGGTAGAGAATGGTTTGAAGGAGCTCAAACCACCAATTAGAACTCAATAGAACACTTAAGAAATGGGATGAGCAAGTTTGGTGAGAGCTAGAGAGAAAAATCAGTGATTTGTGGCAGAAAAATCCAGATTGAGGGTTTTCTGTGCATGTTCATTTATATAAAAATCGACGAATTACCACAGTCACTGTAGCATGACCGCAGTCACTGTGCAACTACCGCGATCACTATGCAACTACCGCGGTGGACAGACTGGTGCATGTTGTTCCTTTCTGGGTTTTTTGCATGATTACCGCGGTCACTCAATCACGGACCGCGGTCACCAGAATGCGCTTCCCTGTTTTGTTTTTGGGTTTCTCCCGCAATTACCACGGTCACTATAGGACTGACTGCCGTCACCAGAATGATGTATTTCCCTTCATTTTTTGGGTTTCTCCTGCAATGACCGCATTCACCAGAATGAAATTTTGGTGTTTAGTGTCTTTCTTCGCCATTTCTTGTGCTTCTCGGATTGGTATCACTCTTACACTTATTTAGACTTATAATACATGGTTTTCGAGTATTTCGGCCATCTTTTATTCTTTTACCAAGTTTGTTATTCCACTTTATCCGTTCACTAGCGACGTGGAGGTCTCATAGACTTTCAGGGTATTACAATATTTAATTTGGCATATTGAAATAACAAAACTTAAAAAAGAAAATTCATAGCTTGAAGCTATATAATGAAATAAATACTTTATATCTTAAAACTATCAAAAAAATAAAGTTTTGGTTATTGGCTATTAAAAGGGGCTTTGTTAGTGAGATTTTTTTTGTACAAAGCCATTGAAAATAAAATTATAAAATTATCATAACTAGGTAGAAGCTATTGAAATATTTTGAAAGGTGAAAGTTATAATGCTCTATATGTAACTAGATTGAGTTTTGTCTATAGACCTACATATATAATTATAGATTTCTAAATTAGTCTTAAGCTAATTAAGAAATGGTCTAATGGTAATAGAGCATCTGAAAAATTTTTATTGTACCATTTTTCTAAGAAAAAAGTTTTATTAATTAATATTAGCTTTGAACACATACATTTTATTTTATTATTTAATGTGTTTATTCGACATTGATCTATTATTTCAAATTAATTTTATAAATATTTTATGACAAAAATTGTTGAGATATTCATCTTAATTAAGTTTGCAATGAAGTTGCAATAGTACTTGATAAGTTAAACTAAAATTTTATTTTGACCATATGATGAATCATATAATATTTAAATATTAAAGTGTCATAAAATAATATTTATGTTAAAAAAATATATTATTTAGGAATGAATATGTTCTAGAAGTAGCATAAAAAATGTTGAAAAAAAAATGAAGAAATCACATTTTGATATATTTTATATGACAAATAATTGAGATTATTTCAAGAACTATAATTATGGTTATAGTTATTGATAACATGGTTATAATTGTTATTATTCTCCTGAAGTGGAATAATGTCATTGTTGGGACACATGAAATGAAAGTGTTCGCATTATTTATCAAATAAATTGATATTGATTAGATATATGGGTATCACTATATGATTGATCAATGCCTCAATAAAAATATGTTGAGTTTGAAAAAAAATAATTGATAGCTCCTGAAGAGCAATTAGTATATTAAGAAATGCAGTATGTTTACAATAAGAAAATAACGTCTTATATTTTGTTAAGATTGTTCTCGAAGAACTATTAGTATATTAACAATAACTGCTCTTGAAGAACAACTTAAAGATTGATAAATAAGTGTTCTCGAAGAACAATTGGTTTTCCTTTTAGTTTATTATACTGAAATATGAGGTCGATTAAAATATATTGTGATTGAGAGCAAAAAGTTCTTTAACACAAATATATTTATATTTTGGCATGATTGGCCAATTTTATTTGGAACCTTAATATAATGTTTCTATCATCTCATGATTTAGTGAAACAATTTTCTTGTCATTAGGGGGAGGAAACCCAATTTTGAGATAATGACATATAAAATTGTCAATGCAATTTGAAGCTATGTGAACATGAGTTTCAAAGGAAAAGTTGAAAACCAATTGATAGTTCACAAGATCAATTGACGATATGAACATACATTTCAAAGGAGAAGTTGAAAACCAATTGGTTCACAAGATCATTCATATGCAAATATATAATTAGTTAACTGATGCACAAGTTATCTGTGAAAATTTGACACACATGAAGTGTGATTGACCAGTCGAGTCAAAGGACACATATGCAAAATATTCCTAAAGAAGAATAAAATAATATTCTGATTATATGTCCCATGAATTGATAATTAATATTTCATTGAATGGAGTAAATTGGGAACGTGAGTATTCTGAAGCATAAATATCTCCTGAAAAATATATATTGAGAAATTAAACATTCTCTAAAGAGAATAGATTTGATATAAATTTCTAATACATAAGTATGCCTCATATGTGAAAAATATCATAAATTCAATATATGTGTAAAATATTGAATGAAAATGAATATTACTTATAATATTTATGATATTTCAAAGTGTTCATTGACATTCTATAAAATGGGGATCACACACTATAGATTGTGGAATAATGTCGACCTTAAAAATGAGCAATTTAAACTCATTGACGAATGAGAAATATTTTTACACTTGATAGTGTATGATGTGTTGGATGCAAATGAATATTCTATGAAAATTTTTAAAGAAATTTGATCCATGGATAATGATATATATGAAAAATCCCAAAAGGATTAGAGTCCTAGAAGAATTAAAATCCTCGAAGGATTAAAATGCATGCTTGAAACAAATGCTTCGAAATATTAATTTTAGAATATTTAACATTATCATATTACTTGATTATTTGTGTGCATCTTTTAGAATCATGTTGATTGTTATTAGTAATCATATTTATATGTTCATATTATAATTACATTTATTAATTCATGTTTATTATGCATGTCCTTGTTATTTACTACTTGAATGATATAACCATGTAGGAACTAGTGAAGAAATAGAAAAGATATCAAATTTGAAGAAATTTGATATGAAAGATCTTGAAAAAACAAAATTCTATCTCAACCTATAGATTGAGAATTTTTCAAGTTGAGTTCTTGTCCATCACTAAGTTTATTCATAAAGTTTTAGATGGACAAAACATCACTAAGTTCCCAAATGGTAATTAGATAATTTGAAGTTGACAACAATTGCTTCATCTTCATAATAGAAAAAACTGTTGGTCATGAAGTACCAAATCTTGTTACCATTGATGTACTTATGCTCTTAACAAATTGCACAAGATTAAATATCATTTTTTTACCAAGTTACTTACAAGATAGAGCTCTCACAAGCTCGAAGATATTAGAATGACATTTAGCACATAGTTTGCAATCTTCAAGAAACAAATGATATGATTCTATATTTTCAAAAAAAGCAAAACAACACCAAAGTTGGCTAGAATGCAGATATTGAGTCCTTATTGGATCCTCATAAAATAAGGTCACAAAGATGATCTATTTTCACTTATGCTGATATTGCAATGTCATAATGATTATAATGATTCATGAAGCAGATTTTTCAAATTACAATCTATGAAACAAGTTATGATGAGATTCTGATAATCTATGAAACAAGTCATGATGTGTATAGCTGAGATCTATGATCGAACATATTTAAGGATACTGTGGATTGTTTTCTATTAAAGCTTGTCTATCAACATCATATGAAGAAAATGCAACATGTATTGCATGATTACAAGAAGGATTTATCGAAAGTGATAGAACTAAATATATTTTACTAAGATTCTTCTTTACACATGAGCTTCAGAAGATTGATGGAATTGATAGTCAACAAATAAGATTGAGTGAAAATCTTGAAGACTTGTTCGTAAAAGTTCTGCCAAGTACAAGATTTGGATGTGATGACTCAAGATATTTCAAGTATGACAACAAAAGAAAGTTTACACATGTCATCATGAGGGGGAGAATAAAGAGGAGTTATTGATTAGTAAACTGTACTTTTTTTCCTTAGCTAAGGTTTTGTCCTACTAGCTTGTCCTTTCAAGGTTTTTAACGAGGCAGTCCTAACAATATTACAATACTCCGTGATTATATGCACTCTTTTTTCTTCTAGATTTTTTTGCACTGGGTTTTTGCTAGTAAGGTTTTGACGAGACATATTTTCAATATATGGTGGTATTCAAAAGGGGGAGTGTTATAAATATATTTGAATAACCACCACTCACCATTTAATATTCTTTAACCCCTAAATTATAATAGGTTTATGGTCCACCATTTTTGTGTAACCTATAGGGCATTTATATTATTGTAACCATTACATTTATGTGTTGTAAATGGTATTTATCACCCATTATGACCAAAAGCCTATATAAAGGGGTGTTCACATTGTAAATGATGTACCAAGGTTGAAATTCAACCTATTATCAAGAGAATGAAAAGCTCTCTCCATTTTCTATTTTCTCAAGTTTGTCTTTTAGTAGTTCTTTGATCTTTTAATAGTTTTTTTTTTTAATTTTATAACAATAATTTTGTTGTTAACATATTTGAAATATCATTCTCCACATTCTATATTTTTAACTAGAAGTCCTTATAATTTAGAATGATTCCAAAGCTCTCCTCCATTATCAAGTATAGCTTATGACAACTATATCAATGTTGATAATGCAACCTAAATACAAATTAATTACATATTCATTTTCTCTTACTTCTTTTTTTATTATGTTTTTGTATGTTTGTAGTATTGCAAAACATGAAAATAGTATAAGTCACAAAATTACTTATGATTTGTATGGTTAGTTAGAAATTTTCTTAATAAATCATAATTCGTAAAAAAAAAAATTCTTAAGAAATTTTTTTTCTCTTTTCTGAGTAACAAAGAATATGAGAAAAGTTTTTAAAAACTTTCTCAAGCTCACACTTTTTTCCACCAAAATTTCTTTAACTATGAGAGGTAAGAAATTAAGTGTGTTTCTCAAATCTTATAAAAATTATAAAAAATAAGTTGATCTCTTAAATCTTAGAAAAAATAAGTACAATGCAAACATAAATACTAAAAGAATAGTTATTTTTTAACAAAATAGTTTATTAGCTCACTTGGTTAAAGTTTGAAGTTAAAAACCAAGAAATTATAGGTTCAAGTCTTGTTCGACCCACCTTTTCAGTTAATTTACTGAAGTAGAAACTAAATGGATTATTTGTTTATTAAACGAGTCGTATTTAGATTTGTATGTTATGACCAGATTAATATACGAATATTTTGTCATATCATGACCCAATTAGTAAGCAAATAACCGATTTAGTTACAAATAAATGGGTTGATGACTTGCACATACAAATTGCCACCTCTACAAAATATTCATCATTCTTATCAATATTATGAATAATATATCAAGAAATTCTTCTCAAAAAATAATATTTTATCTAAGAAAATCTTCTAAGCTACGAACACTACAAGAAATGACACCTACAACAATATGCAGTGTTTGTTGTTATACCCATACGATAACGTTTATGGTGATGTTGTCGATCAGGATGTTGTTAAGTGACCGACTATTTTTAACAATGGTCACAAGCCTGCTGTTGTAATGCGTTTTGTATCGATCTAAAAACTAAGGTTACAACAACGTTCGCCCATTGTTAAATGCTTCAATCTTTTAACATATATTCGATAACGGTCATCATGCCTGTTGTTGTAGACATGTTATAACAACAAGCACACATTATGGAAACCCTAACCTTTAACAATGGTCATGAGCCTGTTATTGTAATGCGTTGTATATCGGTCTAAAAACTGAGGTTACAACAACGTTCGCATGTTGTTAAATGCTTCAATCTTTTAACACTTATTCGACAACGGTCATCATACATGTTGTTGTAGATATGTATAACAATAGGCGAAGGTTATGAAAAACCCTAACCTTTTAACTTTGGTCAAATGGTTGTTATTGTATGTCCATTACAACAACATGCATGTGCCCGTTGTGAAAGCTCAAGTATTTCAACAACAATTGTCAGCACGTTGTTATATCATGTATCTTACAACAAAAACTAAACGTTATCATATGTATCAAATTTTTTTTAAATCCTAAAAATATTTTACTATAATATATTTTGCATATATTTACCTGTATATGTAAATTCATAATATAAAATAAACATTTACCAAAATATATATTAAACATTTGTCCAATCATTTCAAATGCCTCATTTAATATCACTTAAGAATAATAAATTTCATAATTCTAAACATATATACAATCCATCAAAAAGTGTAATTATTATTTATACTAGTTATTGTTATTAATCGTAATAAACAAAAACAAAAAATTTTATAAGTAAAAATTCTTCTTGGAGGATCAACACGTCTCATCTTGATTACCTATCCAAAAATTGTATAAAAATATATTAATATATTAATATAAAAGTAAAATAATATAAACAATATAAAAATAATGATTAACAACTTTTAGAAGAAGTAAAAAATTAAATAGAATGTTAATGTGGAAAAGAAATCTTTATCAAACCTGCCATTTAACATAGAGGGAATATATCACTTCACAAAAAATGCATCCATACATAAAAAAAAATATTTGTCTTATAATATTTACATGATTTGACCAAAAATCTCTCTATATAAAAGAGGTAATCTTATATTCTAGCAGTGGACTTTCAACTTTACCCTGTCAAGGTTAGTGTGTGCGTGGGCAACATGATCGTTGCAAGCTATGTAGTTTCTAGGAGTACATAGTCTCTCTTCAATGCGTTGAACAGCTCGATCAAGTAGACTATTTCTCATATGTTGAAGCTCTACGTGGGAATATGGAAAGGAAAATAGAAAAGAAAAAAAAGCAAGTTAGAGTATATGCTATTTGTGAATCAACTAAAAAATCAATTGTATTCACTTGCTTCTATTAGCAAAATATTTTTTATTTTTTTATTTTTAGTTTATTTTACTTTTATAGACCAAGATATACCAAAGTAATTTCACATGAAAAACTTCTATATCAATAATTGTTTCGAGTCATCAACACAAGAAGAGAAAAAACTATGCTTGATGTATGAGAAGTATATATTTGACTTTATCGAGCATGATAGCTACCAAAAACATTATGTTCTAGTATACAAGGCTCTAAGCCCCTTAGGCTGCCTTTAAAAATTAAGAAAATTAAAAAAAATACTTAAATAAAGGAGAAAGAGTAAAACCATTAATTAATATGAAGTTACCAACAATAACTATTGCAAAAATGACACTGGCAACAAAGCTTCTCCCCTCTTTCAGTTCTTTATAAGCCTAAAGTATTAAAGAAAGAAAGATTCAAATATTCAAGATAATGCTAATATATAACAATGTAAAGACAAATGAAGGAGATAGTAATACATATTTAGAGATAAACAGTCCTTCATCCCATAGTTATAAATGTTGTACATTTGCAATGGTGACATTGCCATGGTTGTCATGAAATTCTTTGTTAAAAAAGTATTTCTATTGCCTTTTTTTGTGCAACTTTAGTATTTGCAACCATTTGATGGATGGATAATGTATGTCTTGAATTATCAACATACAAATCAAACACTGTTTGTTGGCAATAAAAATGGTATCTCACTTTAGCCAATTCTTTTGGTGCCAAAACAAATCCTAAAATAGTGGATGATGAAGAGGAAGAACTATGATTCTTAGAATAGAGAAGATCAATGAACCAAAACAAGATCATTGATAACAAATAAGAACAATAGAAAATAATGTTCTGATCAACGAACCGAAAGAAGATAATTGATATGTCGGGACCCCTTCCCTAGGATGAAGGGTGAACCGACTGACACAATGTCCCAACAAACCCGCCCGTAAGCCGAGCTTGCCAAGACACTATTAAGCCTCAACATACAATACCACATCACACACTTTCAGAGTAATCATAAGGAATGCAGCAGAAAGTTAATACACAAACACCAATAAGAACTTGATATGTCCAAAACGGGTCATTACAACATGTGTAGCAACGGGAGTGACTATCCCTTATATACAAGCTTTCCTCACTCCTATACATGGTTCTACCTCTCAAAACATGAAGCCAAAGAAATACGAAGTAACCTACCAATAAGAGAAGAGAGTGTAGCCCAATACGATAACTACTCCCTTGCCCTTATCCGCTGCTGAAGAACCTGAAAAGTTAGAGTAGTGAGCCTAATTGTCCACGGCAGCTCAGTGAGTAATGCAGTCTAATTCAAACTTAAAACAAGCATTCCACAATTAAAAACATGTGTCATGAATGCATGAGCAATAGCATATACAAGTGAATGCAACAGTGAACACAATTCAAAATCAAAATGCAGTCGTGCACCTTCATTAAAAGCAGTTTTAATAATGTTGAAAACATATAAATTCACTCGAGCGGGAGAAACCCGGCGGTAAGGTGTATAGGTGACGACCCCAAATCTGGGCCCACAGCACCCCCCTCAGGGCACTCTGTGCTAGGTGGTCACTCGATGCTCTAGGGGAGCCCAATTAATAAATGAGCGAGTTGCAGTCAGTAAGACATATCGTTATGAGCCGATTAGGACTTATTGTCGTTGCCATCATCGTAGGCCCACAGAACCCCTCAACAAGCACTCTGTGCTAGGTGGTCACTATCAGGGTCACAGCTCGCCCTAATTGCTCTACTGCATCCAATACCCTAACCCACTCCCGGACCTCGACATTCGGTGCACTTCTCATTTAAAACTCATTCAAAGGATGCAAGTTCATCACAATATGTAACATCATTTTTACTATGCACAGAATAACAAGCTCTAAGAAATGAGTTAGAAAACACTACTCACAGGGATGTTTCACTACCGGCGCTCCTTTCGCGACCGGTCGCATCACACTAGCATTGGGTCTTGCGAAATCGACGCAACTTCTTATCATTAATATGGGACTTGGCTCACTCTAATTCTATATCATTGGTTAATCAATTACTTGACCTAGTCAAGAATAGTTCACATACGTTTGTTCTCTTGCCTTAATTACTAAGTCCATTTGATTGACTTCGGTCAATCTTGGTCAATCCTGGTCAACTTATCATTTGCTGACCTAGCTGGTCAACAAAGTCACAGAGCATCAGTTCTGGTCCTTATGGGGTCAATTGGGCCCAAAGGATCAATATTCCCAATTTCTATTACTTAGGCACAAACCTTAGCCTATGACCCTATCTGCGCAACCATTTTTCTAATTTTTCTGTGGGCAATTCGTTCATCGGATTTGTGCCAAACCTTGCAAGATTTTTCTAGACTTCCTAAAGTTTCCCCAGAATTTTAAATTACAATTTTTGGACCTCATTTACTAAGGTTTCTAAACATGATAACAAAAACTGCACAGATTTCGTATCCCCTATGACAGGCAGTAACTATTTGCCTTAGTTGACCTAGTTACAAACATCAAAATGTCTTGAAGTTTTGTAAGCCACTTCTAGACATATCTAAGGGTCTTTCCACCAAATTTCAGCTCAATCTATCATGGTTTGGTCAGTCAATTTTATCTCAAAAATTTTGGCCAGATTGTAGGAAATTTCTAATTTCTGGGTTCAAGGATTCCACTATCCTCTAGTGTCATTTTCCCTCATTCGATCACCATTCTATGGGTTGTTCCTTGTGTATACTTATAGTTTACAGTTCATAACACATCCACTAATCACAACCACTTCGAATCAATAGCATGCAACATCAAAAACATGTATATCATTCCATCAATATTCTACTATATTCTAAAGAACACAAGGA
This sequence comes from Tinospora cordifolia, assembly GCA_030144865.1. Lineage (NCBI taxonomy): Eukaryota > Viridiplantae > Streptophyta > Magnoliopsida > Ranunculales > Menispermaceae > Tinospora > Tinospora cordifolia. Next base: position 10,734 of record JAJIYU010018651.1, read on the forward strand.
AATTTGCTCTAGCACCCTACAATCATAGCATATTTGCAGGAATAACAAGACACATCCATAAGAGTTCAAGGTCAAGTTTTTATACCTTTCTGGAACCTCTACCGTGGGGTCTACAATGCCTGTGGTTCCAACCCGAAAGGGTGCCTTGAAGTGTCCCAAATATAGCGCTTGTTCTGGTCTCAACCTCTTTCTGTCGACACTGGTGCAAAAGTAAGTTGTACAGTGAATACCAGAGACTCACAAGACATATTAAATGTTCTAATATGCAATTTCTACCACTTGGACACTTGAATACACTTCATGAGAGGTAAAGTGAAGGGTTTCACCTGAGGGACGAGTCTGGATTGGTCCCGGTATGAGCTTTCCCAAGGTTGCTCCAACTGTTCCT
>JAJIYU010018652.1:0-11107 GCA_030144865.1 Tinospora cordifolia
TGCTTCTATTGAGGGATTTAAATATTGTAGGCCCATTATACAAATTGATGGCACACACCTATATGGTAAATTCTGTGGAAAGATGCTTATTGCCACAAGTGTTGATGCTGCCAGTCACATATTTCCCCTTGCTTTCGCAATTGTTGAACAAGAAAATAAGGATAATTGGGCATGGTTTCTTAGAATCCTCCGCTATCAAGTAACAAACAGAGATAATATTTGTTTGATTAGTGATCGCCATGCAGGTATCCTAGCTGCCGTGCAAGACCCAAGTAATGGTTGGGCTGAGCCCCATGCACATCACAGATTTTATTTGCGTCATGTTGCTAGTAACTTTAATGACAAATTTCGTGACGAAGAGTTGAGAGAATTAGTTAAGAAAGCAGGTTCACAACATCAATTGCGCAAATTTGTTGAGGTTATGGCATCACTTGAAAGCAAACGAGATAGTTGCACAAGATGGTTTTCGCGATTACATCCGAAGCAGTAGACTATGGCTTATGATGGTGGTGTCTGTTATGGTTGGATGACATCCAACATTGCTGGTTAGTTGTTAGTAATATCTTCTTTTTAAATATATTTACACAAATTCTTTCATTATTGATAAGAATTATCTTACACTTCGTTTTTTTTTTGTATGTGTAGAAAGCTTTAATGGTGTCTTGAGAGGTGCACGAATGTATCCTATTACTGCATTGGCGCAGTTGACATTTTATAGAACCGTTGCATGGTTCGAGAAACGGTGAACCAAAATTGAGAAAGCATTGCAGAGGGGGGATATTTATATAGAATATGCAGTTTAGAAGATGTCAGCTTGGGCGACTAAGGCTGGCAATCATACCGTGACTTTGATAGATCGTCAACACGAAGCATTTGAGGTTTTAACGGGGTTACAAAATGTTCGCTTGAACAAGGGCGGTAACAAACAGGTCGTTAATCTACTACAACAGGTTTGCAACTGTGGGAAATGGCAGTGCTATGGAATTCCATGCTCTCACGTACAAGTGGTGTGTCGATATGCTGGTCTTGATTGTGACACATATATAGAAAACTGGTACCGCATCGATAATTACCTCAAGTGTTATGAGCCACACTTTCATCCAATTCCACATGAATCATATTGGCCCCCTCGTAGCCTTGCATGTAAAGTATATCCAAATTATGAATGTGTTCGCAAATCAGGACGACCAAGGACATCGCGAATAACTAATGAGATGGATGTACGGGAGCCATCTTCGAGGATTTATTATGGTCATTGTGGACACGAGGGTCACAATCGACGTAGCTGTCCAAGTCGTCGTAGGAATATAAATTTGAACTCTTGTATTATATTATGTCGTTGTTTGAAAAGAACTTAATGTTGTGTGCCAATGCTATGAAGTTTTTTTTAAGTGTTACCAGAATTACAAATTTGTTCTTTCATTATTTTTGCTTCGTTTTAATGTGAATATTGAAGTTTTAGATGGATCCAGGGCCTATAGATTCTTCGGTGTTGACGCTTTAGAGTCGTCATCGGTCTACTTATATTTGGGAGGGACAGGTATCTTAGTTATTACTCTAATTAGTTGTATTATTTATTTTTTTAAGTACTAACAATGCGCTTGTTATGTTGCAGGACTTACCTGAGTTGCACTGTCGTTGCCGACAGGCAGTGATTGAGCGTACGTTTCCCCTGGATGATCATATTGTCCCCCATCTACAGAGAGTTGGATTCTATGGCCTTGCACGCATAGGGTTTATAGAGTTGGATTGGCACTTGATCACGGCATTGGTTCAACGATGGAAACAAGAGACTCATACATTTCACTTGGCGGTTGGTGAGGCGACCATCACTCTTCAGGATGTAGAGTTGTTATTGGGACTTCCTGTCGATGGGCTTCCAGTTACTGGGTCAACAGATTTGGATTATGATGAGATTTGTTCTGAGTTGCTTGGATTTGTTCCTGAGGGTACCGATAGACGGGGTGGTCGGTTGAAGCTATCGGTACTTGCTCAGAGAGTCACATTACCTCCAGATGCCACAACTATTCAAGTTGATCGATATGCGAGGGCGTATATTATGCAGCTGATTGGAGGATGTTTATTTTCAGATCAATCAAACAATTTAGTACACTTAGGATATTTGCCATTACTTATTGATTTTGACCAAGCTGGCGAATATTCGTGGGGTAGTGCTACATTAGCATGGTTGTATCGTCAGATGTGCCGAGCAGTAGATTATGAGAAGAAAGGAGTATCTGGTGCGTTGATTTTATTACAATTATGGGCGTGGGATCGCTTTCCTTTCCTATCTCCAGAGAGACAGGACAATATTAATGATCCTCATGCACATCTGCCTTTGCCGCCACCATTAGGATATAGGTAAGGTGGAATGATAGTTATCCTCTATTCCCTTGACATTCACAGCGTTAACACTTAAAATTTTCATGTGTTTCTATTTGTACTGTAGGTGGAGAAATGCGTTAGTGACCACACATGTTCCAATGCATGTGTTGGTCAAGTATAGAGAGTTGCTGGATATGCAGTCACTTCAGCAGGTATCTTTCATTTCAATTGAGTTGCTTATTGCATACCATATGTTGGAATTTGACCTCAAACCCATCATAACAAATATGTCATCGGCTTACAGCTCATATGGATGCCATATACAGATGACATAGTCAATGATTTGCCGGAGTACTGCCGATGGGGTAGAGACATTTGGCGAACTGTCTCACTACTAATTTGTTTTGCGGTCGTTGAGCATCATAGGCCTAATCGAGTATTGCGACAATTTGGAATGTATCAGCCTATTCCCGAACCATGCAGTGCAGAAACTGATCTTCACAATGCTGATATGAGAGGTCAATCTGACTATGATTGGCTTGTAGTGCATCAGAAGTTTATTGAGCAGTGGGCAGAACAATCAGACCGTTTGGCTGAGGGTATAGTACATGCTTCTAATGTACCATATATGGATAATTATTTTGATCCCTACATGGTTTGGTATCAAACAATAACGCGACGATTTATGACGATAAATGGGGAAAGATTTCATTACTTGGTATGTATATCTCTTTCATTCCACATTATAATATTTTTTATTCAATTTTATCATTACCAATAATTTATTTATTTGCTTTTGTTTGTTGATGTTTAGGCAAGGCAGATTGCTCATATGTACAAGCTCAGTCAATATAGGGACGATGCATCTATGAGGGAGATTGAAAATGTTGCATTATCTTCATTGCAAATAGTTCATGCAGAGTACATGGTACAAAGAGAAGGTGAAGAGCATACTCCATCCCCAAATAATCATACTCCAATGACTCACAGTACTCCATTGAGGCATACTCTAATGTACAAGCTTCAACGTCACAAGATGTTGGATTCTTATTTGATGCGAGTATGTTCCCATCTGGTGGTACGTTCCATGAGGAAGCTAATGTACAAGTGCCTAAAGATGAAGTTCAACCTCATCCCCAACCTCATGTCGAGCCTCCTGACGAGCGACCATTGCAACACTACACAAAATGACATCTAAGAAGAACCAAAAGACGCCATTGGCCACCTTGTGGGACAGAATGACAATAATTTTTGGTGTTTTGGAGTTTATTCCAAATGCTTATGTATTGTTTACTATAAAGTACAGAGAGTTTATTGGTGTTTTCGAGTTGTTTCTTTGGATTGTTATATACCATATTTGTTTTAGTTCTTTGTGTTTACATTGTGATATGAAATGAGAACTTGTGTCAATCAAAGAGGTGCATGGTGAAGCTAGCTGAAAGGGTTATCTAAGATAAGGTTCACTGAATTATTAATCTATGTTTCAAATGCAATTTAATTTATCTTTGTTGTGAATGATTAACATACATGTTCCTTTTTATATCAGGTGCCAAATCAGTGGTTAAAGGTGCAGTACTTCGAAGTAGATGAAGATGATAGAAAAACAAGTAGATATCTGACTTAGTTGGGTGTATTAAGGTATTTGACGCACTCATTATTAACATTGCTTTGCCGGTATAATCAAGGGCTCTAGGTGGTCTACTATGTGCACATGTATGTTTGCTTAACATTATGTATTGCTATCATTAGGTGGTAGCTTGTAAACAATAATATCTGTCATTTGGAAAATTTGCAGCCAATGCCCACATGGCGTATTAAACAACATCAACGCTGGAGGCCTTGTTTAAATGCTAAAAAAAATCAAGATGAGCTAGTCCAAAGTAAGAAAAAAAAACCTCTGCAATCAAGGGAAGCTTACCGTGTGATGTAGCATACAAGGTGCATTAATTTGATTTAATTTTGTGGGCAAACTTAGTGGGAAACTTTTTATTTTATCTTATATATTATTTTTCAGTTTGCAGCACTCAGTCATGCAAAAGCGAATGAGACCTGGCATTTCATTTATGTTCATGTTTCTTTTATTGCTAATAATTGGATTTGTTACCATAACCATTGTGCTTTCAGGTGCTTATTACTACATTTGGAGAAATCAGTGAGAATGAGTATCTAGAACCTCGGACTGCCCAAGTTGCTATTATTGATCATGTTAAGCAAGTAAAAAATCTCTGTCCTCTCCTTGTATCCAATATGTTGTTATGCTTGAATATTTTTGTGATTCTAATCACCATTTTACACACCTAATGCATCACCCATGTTCTTCAATATTGTTAACACCCACATCTACATGACAAAAATGTACTGTCAGCAAGAAATGGATCTTTTTGGAAATTAGAGCAGAAATTACTGTCAGAAAAATTGAGTACATGGTTGGAAATCCTAACTTATTTGGTTCAGGTTTGTAGAGAAGTGAGACCTGCCACAGATGTGTCCTTAACTTATTTGTAGACAGGAGCTTCCATCCCCATATATTGAGGACTTTCAATATGGTTATAACTTATTTGTCCTTAAATAATGGTATTAGAAATGTTATGATGCCAAATTTTTTTGTTTTTATATGATTTTGCTACAACATAGTGGTGCAACTTTTATGTGTAGGTGATTCTGTATGTGTCTGCTTTTACCAGGAGAGATTTAAAATAATGACAAAGAGTTACCTTCCTTAACTACTGCTTTTGGTTAGTGCACACTTCTATCACGAATATGTCTTGGAATCCAAATAATACATAGTTCTATTAAACCTGTGTTCTAGAAATTAAACAACATTCCTTTGGAATGCATGAGTAGAGGTCATATGCTAAGTTGCCAAAAACATTCTCATAATGCATGCAAAGGCAACTTTGTATGGATTTGTTTACATCTCAGCAAATGAATATTGATTATAAATTACCACAATCTTCATATTAAAAAAAAAAAAACAAAAACTCTTCTACAACTAGGCAGTACTAGAAATATTAGTACTACCATGAAAGCTAGAATATGCTTACATTTACCTTCTAATCTTAGCTGAACTTGTTTTAATGTCGTATCTCTGTTTTGAATGGTTATATTTCTCAAGTGACTATCAAGTCATAGTTGGATAGTTTAGTACTTGTGAAAATAAATAAAGTTTCAAGGATAACTAATAAATAAATAAAGTTTTGTACTTGTGAAAATAAATAAATAAATAAAGTTTCAAGGATAACTAATAAGTAGTGTGCCCACATGGAGTTGATGCTGTGTAGTTGGTAAAGAGGTCAATTTGGAACTTTTAAACTCTAACCACCACCTCACCTTGGCTTTCCGAGAGGCAATTAATGCCTCAAGAATGAACCAGATACCTCTTTAAAAGTATAATGTGATTCTAGATTATGATGAGTTAATTATGAAACCAATTACTAACATTGGTTATTTTTATTTTTATTTTTTAAAAGACCTCATAAGTAGTACATTATAACTGAATGTCTTCAGTTCATTGTTCTTTTCATGAATTTCTTGGTACACATGCAGATGCCCTTTGGATGCTGAGATCATTAAATATGTTGGTGAAGCTTATCCGAAAGGTGTAAGTGCAATTTATTGTAGTAAAGGACAAGATGTTGAAGGACCAGGTTCTGATTTTGAGCTTGTGGTAGTGATTTCTGTTGTTGCACTTAGTCCTCAAATTTTCTAGTGTGTGTAATTTCAAGCACAAAATTTCTGGTGATTTCTTTTCATTGACAAAATTTCTGGTGATTTCTGATGCTTTATTAGTATCATGTTTTTCTCTATGCACTTCATCTTTATTTATGCAAAGAAAAGCTAATATTTCATGGCTTATTATGTTCATTGGTTGGACGTTCTCTGGTTTGGTAAATTCTTTTGGCTTTTGTCTAGCCTTCTTTTGCTTTTACTGCCATATGTTTGTTTAGTTGGAGTTGTTCAAATAATCAAATTCAACAAATTAAATATTTCTTTAACAGTTTTTTTATTGGGAGTGAAAGGGTAAGGGTATCTTTTTAATAGGTGTAAGGAGTTTGCAGCAAAGAAATTTGCACAAATTTTTAATATTCTATTTTTTTCCCCATTTTTTTCTATGTTGCAGCCTAATATGCTGGTGGTTGATGTGGAAAAATTTGTGGAGGCACCAACAGGTAATCTATGATGCTTTTAATAATTTTTAATTAGTTTAACTAATAGGTAATAATTTCTAAAAATCTGTCTGTTTAAAGGTATTTATCTCATACTGTGCACATATTTTGTTTAAAAACAATTGATAATTTAAAATTTCTTGAAGAAGAGGCAGAACATATGATCATTCTCTAATTCTTTTCAATTTTATCTCAAAGCAAGTTTAAGAAGATTAATGTGTAAAACTTTTATCAGAAAACTGGTTCTCTGTGAATGAGAAAGATCCAATTGCCTATGCCAAAGTTGAAATCATTGAAGCATCTGACTTGAAAGCAGCGGATATAAATGGTTGGTTTTTGCTTAAAACTAATTATGTTTCCACCTTATTTTCAATGAGAATATATACTATAATTCAAATATATCAAATTTTGAACAAACTAGTCTTGCAGGATTGTCTGATCCCTTTGTGAAAGCACAAATTGGTGCAAACGTTTACAAAACAAAAGTTCAGAAGAAGACATTGACTCCAAAATGGCTGGAGGAGTTTAAGATCTCAATCCACACATGGCAGTCTTCTAATGTGCTTGTTGTTGAAGTTTTAGACAAAGATCACTTTTTCAATGATACTCTTGGGTTTGTTTCTTATCCTCATGAATTTGATAATATACATATTAGTATTGAAGTTTTTCTTGTCAGTTTTCTCTTGTTTAAATCTAGATAGACATGTTTTGAAAAAGATAACATTGGACCCAAAAGTGGTTGCCTTAGTAGAAGTAGCCCCAATCTCAAGGTTGTCCCTGTGTAGAAAATTTAGGATCTTGACTAATCTTGGAGGCAGTGCCATTTTCGAAACTTGGAACCCTAGAAAAGGGAAGAGTTGTCATGCTGATAACGAAATTCTTCAAGAAGAGAATAATGGTCTGAACTCAGCAGCATATGGATCTAACCTAAATGGTGATGATAGCAGTGGTAGTGATGAAAATTCTGATAAGAACAAGTCAAGAATGTATGGAGCATTTCGTTGCTCCATTCTGGTACACCCATTTTTCTCCTCAGTCCTTGTTTCTTCATCTAACCAACCAATAGTTGAGGTTATTTTGGAGGGCCTATATATATGCAATTTTTTATTCAGCTTCAGCAGCCTGATCTGCAATCATTGACAGTATATTAAATACGCTCATAGTTTTGAATTTTTCTAATTCTGTGAATATTGACAGTGACCTGTTGAGTTAATTGAGATGGCACACAAATACTATAACGATACTGCACTTCCTAAATTGGTAAGATGGATTATATTAAGGTTAGATGTAATTTGTACATGCCTTTGGTTAGTATCTGTTAGGATCCAAGTTTCTGATTTGATGCCCTTCTAAACTTTCTAGGTAGCAGATTTTGGTTCCCTTGAACTTTCTCCAGTTGATGGAAGGACATTGACAGATTTTATGCACACTAGAGGCTTGCAAATGTGTTCTTTGGGATGTGTGGTAAATACTCCACATCTTCCTCTATGCTATCAGTGTCTTGTTACTTGTAATTATGTCTTATGTGCCTCTTCCATAGCATATATTTCATCTTGATAAATATTTTGTCAACAATGTAAGAATTTTTTCCCATCCATCCCACTAGGTTGAACTTGCAGACAAGCTCCCCCATGTTCAGTCACTCTGTATACATGAGATGGTTGTTCGGGCATACAAGCACGTACTGCAAGTTGTAGTAGTGGCAGTTAATGACATTGCTGATTTGGCGGGGGCACTAGCTGCATGCTTGAATATTTTGCTGGGAACACCATCAGATAAAACTATGGAAGTGGACATTACTAATGATATTAATTTGAAGTGGAAGTGGGTAGAAACGTTCCTCTTGAAGAGGTTTGGGTGGCAATGGAATGAAGAAGGTTTCCGAGATTTGAGAAAGTTTGCTATTCTTCAAGGGCTTTGTCACAATGTGCAGTATTATGGTCTCTCTAAATGGAGTGTTCTATAACCTTCTTTGTTTTCTTTTGGTCTGAGCAACTTTCCCTTTCTAACAGGTCGGGGTTGAGCTTGTTCCTAGGGACTATGATATGGATAGTCCATGTCCTTTCAGAAGTCAGATATTATCAGCATGGTCCCCGTGTATAAGGTAACGTGATTTACTTATATTGAAATGTAGGAATCTATATTGATGATGAGTGTTTGACCTTGTAAATTGTGTACTGCAGCATGTGGCATGCTCATCTGCAGATGAGCGTACATTGTTGGAATCATCCAAGACTTCTTTGGATAAGGGTAAAGTGGAAGATGTTGTTAACTATGGGACTAAAGTACAAAATGATGCTCTTTTGCTTGTAATATTTGATATTGGGAAAAAAAAGACCCTTGCAAATCTAACCTTTCATGCTGAATTTTCAGGCACTCTCAAAGTTTGCTGCAGTATGTGGGCCTTACCATCGAATGACTGCTGGAGCATATAACCTTCTGGCTAATGTTTCCCAGACATTCAAGAAGGAGGAAAGTAAATGAAAAGGAACAAAGCTCCATCAGGAGGAATTATTTCAAGAAATGGATGCTTCATATGTTTCCTATTTGTATTTTTCTTGTACTATATCAGAACATGGGTGAGATGTGCACCCAATTTTGTGACCTTTTTTTTGGTTGGGGGGGTTCATTTGCATTTCTTTTGTTTCTCTCCAAAGATGATACATAATATTTATATATCTATAAGATATATATAGATGCGTATGATAAGTGTTATAATTTGCAATATAAGAAGTTTTGTGCTTATTTTTTATAGGTCCCAGTTCAAATAGATAATGTGTGCTAGCTGCTGATTTTCATTTTGGACTTTCAAGTGTATCAAAATTAGTGACTGCAAGAAGCTTGTCTATCTTATTATCAGGCTAAAACTACTGGTTATTTTCTAGTTCTGGTTCCACTGATAGCCTTTTGCATCAGATGCATAACCACTATATTTCACCATAGAGTGGTGGGCGATTTGAAACATCATGAGCTAAACAAATCAGACACACGGATCCTTCAGAACTCTAAATAAAATTTTATACAAAAATATATGGCGACTGTACAATTTAGTCGTCAAGTAATATTTGATAAAATAAATTAACGCTTCTAATTTTTTAAAAATTAGTTCGAGCAATCAAGGGGTTGTTTAGTTTAGTTAGAGTAAAGGTTGGATGCCATTTAATAGCCAAAGAAAAATAAATTTTAAGAAAAAAATGATTGTTAGAAAATTTTCGAACAAGTTTTGAAACTTTGGATATACAAAAGGGGAAATACGCTGAAGGCGTCTTTTGTAAAGATGCCTTCAGTGTAAATGGAAAATACACTGAAGGCGTCTTTTGTAAAGACGCATTCAGTGTAAATGGTAAATACACTGAAGTCGTCTTTTGAAAAGACGCTTTCAGTGTAAATGAAAAATATACTAAGATCGTCTTTTGAAAAGACGCCTTCAGTGTATTTCCTATTTATACTGAAGGCGTCTTTTCAAAAGACGTCTTCAGTGTAAATGAGAAATATACTAAAGGCGTATTTTCAAAAGACAACTTTATACGTAGACATGACAAAAATCTGTTTTTGCCAGGTGGACGCACACGTGAAAATTTACTGTTGAAAGTTGGGTAGATTCTCAATAACTTTTAGTTGTTGGGTGTTTTAAAAATAATTTATTTATTTTGTATTATTTGAAAAAAAAAAGTCCCCTAGCAGCAACACCCATCAGCTGCTTCATCCAACCAACAACACCAACACACACACCAACCGAAATACACACAATTGCAATGCCCCGTTCTTCTTCTTCTCCACACCACGGTAGCAATGCACCACACATCACAGCTATTGTGCATTCTTCATGGATTGGGCAAAGATCCAACCAGAAAGGGGTTCAAAAATCTCAGATCTTGACTGGAAAAGTTAGAAAAGAGCTTGGAAGTAGCTCTAATGGTGGCTGTTGTGTGAAACACGAACTAGATTTTTTTTTTTGGCATCACGTTCTCTTTCGTCTTCATTCCTCTTCGTGCAACACTGAGGAATGCAGCAGCAAAGCACCATTAGCAATGCACCATCAACGGCTTCAACAAACTAGCTGCACTAACGCACCATCAGCTGCTTTGTTCCTCTTCCTCACGGTCTAGCTGCCCGTCCCCTTTTTCTTTTTCGTTCGTGCGTGGATGCAGCAACAACACCAAAATTTCTGGTTTTTTTTATGTTAGTCCCTCACGCACAACTCACGGTAGCTAGACTTCTTCTTCTTCTTCTTTCCTAGACCAGCAAACACATATTACAATCCGTCTTCTTCACAGATACTTCTTCTTCTTCATTTCGATTCACACATGGCAGCAATAGAGTTTCTTCTTCACTCACGGGTTGCACTAGCAATTCCCCTTCTTCACGCCCAAATCGTGATCCCTTTTCATCCCTCTCTTCGGTCTGTCTTCTTCACTAAGAACACACTAGTAGCTTTCTTCATTTCCTCCCATGTTCGTGATTCATGGCCAGCTGCAATTGTTATTCATTTCTTTTCTTTTTTTTTCATCGTGATTCACGACCAGCTACAAGTGTGATTTGTTGTTTGTTTTTGTTTTTTTTTTTTTTTTTGTTGCTTGGAAAGCAAGTTTCCATATATATATATTGTTTTAATC
>JAJIYU010018653.1:0-11110 GCA_030144865.1 Tinospora cordifolia
AAGACGGTTTTATGTAAATGATTGGATCAGAAAATTGTATTGTTTAGTCACACAGTAATATATATATATATGAAAAGAAGACTTGTAGGATGAGATATCCCAACAAATCTTGCACAGATGACAAAATGTGCTGATTTGTGACCCATGTTGCCCCAAAAAAATAAAAAAATAAAAGACAGGCCTCTCCATGTCCTATCTATGCTCATACATATCCTTAAAGATTTTATTATTTCTCTCCTCCCAAACAACAGACTAAACAGCCAGAAAAAAAAAAACAAAAAAAACATTTCTAATAATGCTTTAAGGCCGCACATTAAATCATGGACCAACAGCCCATTAGTTGAAGGGACAAAAAGAAAAATTTTGTTGTTTCCTCAACAATTTCTGATCTCTAGTGGACCCTTATAGGCTTCGAACCTAGATGAAGTTCTGACCAACAAATTGATCTTGTAAGATTCTTAAGAAATTCTTCGATTTCTTCTGGAAGCATAAAGTGAGGCACCTTACTATTTCCATTAAATTCAGCAGTGAGGTCCTCATCCCCCGCAGCTTGCACACAATTCTCTCTTACCCAATGTGATGTGTCCTCACTCTCCACCTTTGTATCCCCAAGGGTGATGCAAAAATTTTTAGCATAGCACAAGATTGGTTCTTTGGAATGGGAAGCTAAAAGAAGGCTAAAATTGTTGATAGGAATTCGTGACAGGTCCAAAGAAACAATCATTGTTAGCATTACAAACCATAACTGAGCTATTGAAGCTTTACTACATATTCATCTTAGCATTTCCATTTCAATTATACAGATACTTACAGTGTGAACGTATCTTGTTTTGACTGAACCAAGTGAGTCATGTTTTTTTCTTAATTCCCGAACATCCAATCCTACATAACATTACCGTTGTCACTTTGTTTAGGAATCTATTACACAAAATAAGTATGCCCATTTTCTCTTCATAAGAAACGCATGAGTCAATAAAACCATAGTGCTTAATGAGAATGGTAACATTATAGGCAAACTTCTAGGATGAATCTGCACAACTTTGTACTACATAAGGCAATAATTTTTGCTTGAGAGGTGACTTTGATTTTGTTTATAGCTGAAGTAAGACATCTATATGTAGAACCATTGAACTAGCAATAAAAGCATGAAGAGCTTTGATTCGATAATATTTAAATTGAATTTTAAATATTATTGAAAAGGAACCAATTTATGTGGTCTAATCTTGGAAAGGAACCAATTTATTGTGAGAGGAATTTCTTTCTAATTGGTAAAGATTGGGATAGATTTAAGACAAATATTGGCAACTACCACATCTAACTACTTGGCCTGTTCTGCTAAATGCAAACTCGATTTTTTGGGGACGAACACCCTTTAGGCTTGAGCATGTATCTCTACATTATTGTCACTTTGTTCTACTAACCAAACGCTGGTTGGAAGAGGCGCTTTTATAAGTGGGAGGAATTCATATTTATGAAAAAGCTCAAGTAAATCAAGCAGCAATATTAGGTCGATCATAACGTTAGAGAGTTGGATTATGAATAACAGATGGGAACTTGACAGAGGTGATGGCAAATTTGCACAAGGATGCTAGAAAAGGAGCTCCATTAACTCACTATTTGTTAGGCAAGGATTGTTTTGTAGGCAAAGCTTCACTGCTTTGCAATTTGGGCTGCTTCTTCTGAGTTGACAATGGGGTATCCTTTTAGTGATTGGTGTCTAAACTGGAATACCATACTCAAAAGCATGTACTTAACCGGGATTCCTTGCCCCCTTTCTATGTCCCTACTTTTCATTATTAATATATTTCTAGTTTCTTATCAAAGAGAAAAACAAAAAACAATAGACAGAGAGAGAGAGAGACACCAAAGATCGAAGCTCAACCTAACAAAAGCTGACAGCACAACCTAGGCCTTCCTCAACTAATTGAGTTATCCAACCAACTATGTCCCTTTGCACTGCCGTTAACGTAAACACTTTTCTAAAAGAACTTTACTACTAGAAAATAATCAAAATATAAAGTTCATTACCTAAAATGAATCCAACTAAAGAGAGAAAGCGACAGAGAGGGAGAGCAATGGAAACTAAAAGTGTACAAAGATTGCAAAGCCAAAAATGAGAAAAGGAAAGAGATTGTGATGAGTATAACATAAGAATCTATCCAATGACAAAATATAACACATCTATCACATGCAACACAGATTCAAAAAAACAAGGCATTCCAATTCTTATCAACTAAAATTTGTACATGGACATCTAAAATCATTGTATAAGGAACAAACATGTGCAAGAGGCTCCAACCATCATAAAAGCTAGGGAAGTGACAATGAAAATAAAAGCTAGGGTTGCCAAACAAGAATAGAACAAAGAAAAGGAAAGAGATCACAATGAGTATCACATAAGAATCTATCCAAGGAACCGTCTTTCAAAATGACGACAAATGGAATGCGACCAATGGGACGACAAACGGAATGGCGAATGGGATGACAAGAGGAACGGCAAAGCGACAAACAGGGGACCATGAACGGAATACAGAGACAAGGTAATAGGCGACCACAAGAACACGAGGTATGCCCATCGAGACGCGATAAGAATTGAAACAGACCAAAACGATCGACACACGGTCCATCGCAAGACATGGAGCCAGCTGTTACAAACAGGACTGGCCAAGGACAAAGATCAAGGATGGATAACGGTAGGACGAAGAAGATTCAAGCATAAGAAAGGCAAAGTAGAGGATGACCGGCAGAAGCCGTGAAGGGCAAGAGTCAGAGACAATTGAGACAATAAAAGATTAAAAGCAGTCACAGGCATAACTCTATGGTCAAGACTACAAAGAACGAAGAGTGGCAATACACATCCTTTCCCACAAGATTTAAATATTTTTCTATTTGCCACGCAAAGGAGTGCAAGGAAACATTAATACAGAAAGTGACGAAGAACCGAACTTACTATATTGCCATGTGCAGATATATAATCAACTGGAACAAAAAAGAATTGAAGAAACACATTGAAAGAGAAGCGCGAAGAAAAGAAGCGATAGGAGTTTTTTGAGGAAAAGGATATACCACAATAATAGAAGTGATGGAGAATGAGAATGGACGTTTTTTGAAGTTAACGAAAGTCGTAAATGGCCAGAGTCAAAGTGTGGCAGTACCTGAGGAGCAAACAACAAAGGCTTGGTAACACCTGTGGAAAGCCCTGGATAAGGTGGTCCAAGAGACGGCAGAAGCCGAGCCTAAAACACTGCATACGACGAAGGAACCGAAAGTGGCAGTAGAAAAGGAAAGCGGCAAGCAAACAATTCGATACAATGAAACAGAAACCCAAGGAAAGAGAGGAACCCAATCAGGCCGAAATCGAATCACCAAAACTAGAACAGCCCAAGAGCGACGCCGACAGGGAGAAGACAAATCTGAGGCCAATAGGGTTCAATGGTTCTTAATCATAAGGACATCAGACAACACATCATGGTCCACGATTGAACATCTTTAAGGCAGATGCTGAAAAAGGATGTCCATATACGAGGACTGGACGTTGCGAAAGAAATGTTATTCTGTCATGAACCAGAGGTTATGACTATATTGAAGGCAAAAAAATACCAAACATACTTCGGTGACTTCTACATAGAAGAATCAAATGAGACCACAACAACTCAAGGGGATCAGATTGCTTGTAGAGATAATTGGATAGGGGTTGAGGAGATAGAACCAAAATACTGGAATATCTACACCTTCGGCAAGATAGGACAGGCGTGCGGCAAACTGCTAGATATTGCTACGGCAACTCTGTCTAGGTTGATAATGGAGATGGCCTTCCTAAGGCTGAGGGGATATGATTCAGGGTTTCTCCCAAAGGAGATAGAAATATACGATAATCGAGGTGCTCAAGAACTTCGTCTACTGGAGATCAAGCGAAACTAGGCGCTGGAGATCGTAGAGCTAAGATCCCAGATCATTGACCAAATTGCATCAAACCGGTTTCTAGAAACCATGCTCACCAAGAACCATTCCTCCAGAGACCGAAGTAGCAATGAAGTGGAAATATTGGATAACGATGACAGTAACAGAGTAGGTGAACAACTTGACGGAAACCTGCCACGTAAGGCGGCGATGGATCAAGCCAACGGCTCAAAAAGTCAAGTGGCTCATAATGACAGGCCAAAGGAGCTGATAAGTCGACAATCCACCTGGCTTGGGATAGATGTGATGGGCAGTTGTGCTCAACAAGGAAGACAGGCAGTAATGGGCACAGTAATGGCAGGCCAAGCCACGGGAGATTGGACACAGGCCCAAGTAGAGTGGGTAGCTCAGTAAGCCCACAAACGAGAAAGCTCAACTAACTCTGGACCTCTAACTCACTTAATCCAGAAAGGAAAGAAAGTGATGGGAGGCTAGAATCAAACTTGAGCCCAAAGGCAAGACGACGAGATCCAACCGAGTAGGGCCCCGGCTAATCCCAGCCCACCAAACAATTGGACCCACAGAGGCAAACTGAAGACGGGCCCTAAGCAAGTAGATGAAACGGGCTATGATAGAGAGATGGACAAACCCAACCAAGAGAAAGAACATTAAAGTGGCAAGAGCTTATCCAACAAGCCCAAGAAGCTTCAAGTCTACAATAGACAACACAAGCAGGCCCGCCAAGAATACTTGGGTGCCCTAGCACAATGGGAGGCACGAGTCCAGCAAGCAGAAAAGACCTCGGAGGGAGAGATGGGCTCAGACACTGACATTGACATCGATCAGGACAAAGTCCTAGAAGCCCCCCTTGGTGATGCAAGAATGGAGTGGGACTAGGATGAGGACACCAATCACCAACACAATACAATGGGACAACAAAACAAGGTATGTACCCGACCTCTTGCTCCTTATTACCCCTCCTCACACTCGGACACCTCATACAAAAGTTCGAGATGTCTCACTAGTCAAGATGCATTGGATATCCCACAAAGCATAGAAGATAGAGTCTTATCTCCTATCAAGCGAGACCAGCCCCAGCCACAAAAAGAAACTTACAAAAGCATCCAGCATGACCAGGACAGCGAGAAAGGAGCAACAGGGTGGCGGCACAGGGAGTAGGAGTTGGGAGACACCCTGGAAAAGAGGATATAGAGGGTCAAGAATTTTTTGACATCGATTGACACGCAGCTAACAAAGCTCAGTTGAGGCCTGCCTTAGCTGAGGGACTTCTGTGATCCTTATGAAGATTCTCAGCTGGATTATTCGAGTTGTTGGAACAACCTCGAAATTTGTTGCAATTCGCAAGACTATTAGAGCCTCGAGAGCTGACATCATTGCCCTTTAAGAAACAAAGCAAAGCAATATGGACAGGGCCAAAGTGGCTGGTTGGTGGAAAAGATCATTCGTTGATTAGGCTGACCTTCCAACGGCAAGTACGGCAAGGGGCATTATAATTATGTGGGACTCTCGAAGACTGACTATGTTGGAGAAACTGGAAGGGTGCTTTGCTCTAACAGTGAAGCTAAAGGATGAAGGATTAGGAATGGTGGTTTTCAATAGTCTACAGTCCCTGCAACAGCCAAGACAAGGAAGCTTTCCTAATTGAATTGGCTGCCATTTCTACTATCATACAAGAACCGTGGTGCTTGAGAGGAGATTTTAATATTATGAAAATGGGGGGGAAAAACTTCACAATCAGTATATCACTTCTCAAATGTCCCAATCCACATATTGGATTCAGAACCTGTCCTTGAAGGAACCTGAAATGAAAAACCTCAAGTTTACCTGAAGTAATGCCAGGAACCCTCCGACCCTATGTACAAGTTGGACGAGTTCCTCGACAATGTTGATTGGTGGGAGAAATATCCTAACTAAAGAAAATGGGGTTTGGAAAGAACTGCATCAGACCATTGGCCTATTCTTCTTGATACCACAGACATAAAATGGGGCCCAACTCCCTTCAAGTTTGAGAACGAGTGGCTAAATCATCCGGAGTTTAAGGAGCTAGTGAGTAAAGTTTGGTCAAAAAACAATAGTAGAGGATGGGCAAGATACAAGTGTATGATGAAGCTGCAACAGCTGAAAGAAAGGCTGAAAACCTAGAGCAAAGGCCAACAGCTTTAGGATAAAACTCAATTGGACAAGTTGTTCAAAAATTACGCCAGTTGCACTTATCCCTGGAGAATGGGAACTAGAGCCTGGACATTATGGATAACAGAAAGGCAGCTGTCACAGAAATTAATCAACTGGAATGCCACATAGAAAGGAAGGCTCGACAGCGAGCAAGGTTAAAATGAGCAAAAGAGGAGGACTGACCCTAAGGAAGTCAAGAGCAACCATCACTAGAGTGGAAGATGGTCAAGAGCAAATCCTTGGGAAGGAGGACCGAATTAGATGATCTATAATCAATCACTTTGAAACCATTTTCCAAGAAACCAGTGATATACACTGGGGGATTGAGGGCCTCAAGCGGCATGGGATATCAAAGGAGGCTAGTCATTGCCTTGAGAGATCTTTTGAAGAAGAGGAAATTGAGGAAATTGTCTTCAGCTGTGATGGAGACAAGGCTTCGAGTCCAAATGGTTTCACTATGGAGTTTTTTAAGAGGGGGTGGGCAACGGTCAAAAAGGATATCTATGACTGTATGAATGAATTCTATCAAGATGTCATAATCAACCAACGGGTTAATGAGACTTACATTTGCCTCATTGCAAAGAAACACAATTCAGTCAAAGTCACGGGTTTCAGATCAATCAGCTTGATAACCAGCATTTATAAAATCATCGCAAAAACCCAGGCCAACCGCTAAGGAATGTCTTGCAGCATGCAAATGGCGTTTGTGAAAGACAGGCAAATTTTAGATGCCATCCTTGTCGCCAATGAAGTGGTGGAGGAGCACAGGATGGAAAAATAACGAAGGCTCATTCATTCTCAAAGTAGACTTTGCCAAAGCTTATGATTCGGTCAAGTGGAGATTTTTGAATTATGTGATGATGGCAAAAGGCTTTGGCACAAGATGGAGGAAATGAATTCAAGCTTGCTTGACTTCAGTCAACTACTCTATCTGCATTAATGGTAGTCCCAAGGAAAGTTTAGAAGACAAAGGGGTCTAAGGCAATGAGATTCACTCTTTCCCTTTCTTTTCACTTTGGTAGCTAGCGTCTTCAAAAGAATTATGGAAAAGGCAGTGGCCAAGCAAAAATTGAAGGGCTGAAGATAGGGAAGGATGAGATCTAATTAAGTTAATTAACACATCTTTTGTTTGCAGATGACTGTCTAATCCTCATGAAGAATGAAAGCAAGGAAGTAGAGACAGTAATGGACACTCTGCACGTTTTCTACTTCATTTCAGGGTTGTCTATCAGTGCGGAAAAGAGTCAACTAGCTAGAATTAATGTGGAAAGGAATGAGGTTGCAGACATGGCTAAAAACCTCAGAGTTTCAGTAGGTAAATGGCATTTATCTTATTTGGGTATGCCTCTTGGAAGTAGTCCCAATAAATCAGATTTCTGGAATTCAGTAATTCAAACAATATACAAGAGAGTAGAGGGTTGGAAAGGAGTTACTTGTCCAGAGGGGGAAGGTTACTACTGCTGAAAACAGTCCTGGAGGCCACTCCAACTTATTTTTTGTCCATGTTTAAAATACCCAAAGGAGTTGCTAGCAAAATTGAGCAAACCATGCATTCCTTTGGAGACAAGAAGGCAAGGAGAAGGGTCACCACTTAGTTAAATGGGACCAAGTTTGCCAAGAGGTTCACAAGGGAGGACCGGGGGTAGGAAACATAATAAACCAAAACAGGGCTCTAATGGGGAAATGGCTCTGGAGAATGTACATATAGTAAGAGGCACTATGGACCCGTATAATAAAAAGCATCCATGGCTAGAAAGCAAAAGGAAGGGAGGCAGGTGTTAATAGGAAGTGCAGCAGGAGGTCACCGTGGAAGTCCATTGCAGCATTGTACACTATATTCAAATCTCAGTTGAGGTGGAAAGTAGGCAAGGGAGATGTGACTTAGTTTTGGGAAGACAAGTGGTGCAGCACTGACAGCCTCAAGGACATATTTCCAACCCTCTACAGACTCTCTGAGAGACACAAAGTTACCATATCTGAGTTCCTAAGCCAGAACAGACAAGAAGGAAGAGAAAGTTGGGATTGAACCTGCACATCAGCAGAAATATTCAAGACAGCCAAGTCCAAGGAAGCATAGACCGCATTAATCTACTGTAGAATGTTCAGCCTTCAGAGGAATCAGACAGGATTGAGTGGATTGGGGATAAAGACAAATGTTTTTACCGTTAAATCCTTTTTCAGACATTTGGCCAACCACAAAAACCAGTACCCATCCTTCCATCACGCCCATTTAGTTTGGAAAACTAAAGCTCCAAACAAAGCTAAGATCCCAGCTTGGCTAGTATTCCTAAATAAGTTGAACAGTGCAAAGGTCATGCAAAAGAAGTTCCCCAATCTTTATTTTCACCCATCCGTATATTGTTTATGCAGGCGAGCTGAGGAGACGACGCACCACTTGTTCAGCAATTGCAGTTTCCAAATTAAAATTTGGCACAAAAGGCAGCAGAAATGTCATCTCATCCAACCGATGATGCTGAGAGGAGACTGGCAAGGAGAGGAATACGACAGACTAGAAGCATTGTCATCTATAGAAGAATTATCCTTTTTGCAATATGGTTTTTAGTTTGGGAAGAACAGAATTGTAGGTTGTTTTCTGATGTATGTAATTATGTAATCAACATTTGGGAAAGATCCATCATTTTGTTTTGCACTTGGATCATCCCTACTAAAATTAGAACCGAGTATAGCTTTGGGGAATGGTTAGGAAACTGGCATAACATTTTGTACTCAAAAAACCATGGAATTACAATTCTCATCAATCAAAATATGTACATGGGACAATATAAGTCACTTAATTGTATAAGGAACAAGCAAACTCCCACCACCACAAAAGCTAGGAAGTGTCAATGTACACCAATCAAACCCACTTTATGGAGATAATACTTCCATATTGATATTTTGAACACATGATCACTAAACCATAAAATTTTAGCAATTTTACACATTAAATTTGAATAAAATAAACAAAATTCTACTGAGGTCAAACAAAATCAAAAAAATTTCAAATTCAAGAAAATTGACTTTTTTTAAAAGCGAATTTGTTAAAAAAAAAATTTAAGTAAATTTCAGCATGGATTTTATCAAGCTATACAGATTACAAATATTTATGTTCTCTCTTCTGAAATTGGTTCAAACAAAACATTAGCTAGAGAAAGGAAAATAAATAAAAATAAGATTTTTAAAAGCCATCATTGATTTGAAAACACAAATTGTTAAAACTCTAGAAGTTTCGACCATTATATTTCAGCAGACAATAATATGTTTTTAATTTATTTCTACAGAAAAAGGAATTACAGATTGCTTGCAAAAAACATCATAAAGTATGAAACATTTTCAAGCACATTAAAGTGTGCATGTGGAAGACTTGCCTCTATATAATTGAACACAGCATCTTTAATCATCTTGTCTTCCTCTTGTGAGTACCTTTTACCAAAATTTGACTTCATTTCATCGTTTTCCTTCGTAGCATTTATGCCATCAGATGAAGATAATACCTCTACATTGGTTGCAAATTTTACTCTCTTACCTGATTTCTTACCAGAGTCTTTGAAATTCTCAGCATCACCCTTTCCAATTCCCATACCTTGCTCAACCTTATCATTTATATTCTCCCCAACATCTTGAATGGACCTAAATTTCTTCTTCTTAATATGATCTGAGTTCTCCATTTCGACAATATCATCTAATGCCACACATTCTCCTTCAATAGGCTTCTCAAACATTTCTCTACTACAGTGTTTTGTGTCATCCTTATATCTATTTCTTCTCTTTTTCTTTACAGGTTCTGTCTCAATCACACTTGCATGATCCTTCTCAACATTGCTACCCTTAATGTCCTCGTTCCGTTTCTTTACATTTTTCTTTACAATGTCCCTGTCATCCCCTTTCTTGGTATCAGAAATCTCAGCTCCCTCATAGTATTCCATTCCCTCTGTCACCAAATTCCTATTGTTAACATTTTCTGTCAAATATGAACATGCTGCCTCTTTATTCTTGTTTTTCCTGTCCTCCTCCTCCTCCTTCTTCCTCTTGTTCTTCTTCTTCTTCTTCTTTTCATCTGTCAATATATCTAACTGAACACTGTCACCAAACTCCATCTGATTCCTTCCAACTTTCTCTTTTTTCAAATGGCGCTTTACATTAGCATCATTTTCATAATTATTGATCTTGCAGCCATTATCAAATTTATTATCATGATCTTCACTCTTGTTTTTCTTTACTTTCCTCCGATTTTTGTTTTCCTCAGTAAATGCAACTCCAAAATCATTATCCACCTCTTCACATCCAACAGAAATGTCCTCATCTCTCTCCCTCTCCTTTGGCTTTCTCTTCTTTTTGTCGTGCTTCTTCTTTCTAGATCTGTCACCAAAATTTTCCTCAACCATAATCTCTGTCATTGCACCTTCACAAGCAGTGTAAGCATCATTCTTCTTTTTCTCTTTTCTTTGGTGTACATCCACCTCTTCCTCCACCCTCAGACCCATGCTCCTTATCAACCAAACAAAAAGCTTTGCTCCTAAAACAGATAAAGTATGGGAACCAAGAACCTGGAAAAAAATAAAGAAAAAAATGTGAAATTTTCAAAAATAAATAAATAAAATAAATGGTCTTGCACTAATCAATTAAAATTAAAACCATACAGCATTTTGATCAACACATGGAAAAAGATCATAAAGTGATAAAAAATCCATATTAATATAAAAATTTTAAAAAAATCGTGCAAGAATCATGAATTTATGCCACAATACCATTAAGGTTCAAGGATACAAGTGCTCCATTTTTTTTAAAAGGTTAGTTCAATATATCAAAAAGAAGGCATCGTCGTCATCAGAAGTTTCTTTCAGAGCATAAAGAGAAGAAGAAAGAAATTACAGTTGTCGCAGCTACGCTATGCATCTCACTGAGAAAAATCTACTCTATGTGACAATTAAAAATTGCAAGAAGGTGGGTGAATAACCAGATTCAATCAATGCTCAAAGATCTAAAATAATAATAATAATAATAATAATAATAATAA
>JAJIYU010018654.1:0-11138 GCA_030144865.1 Tinospora cordifolia
AAGAAAGAAAAAGGGGAGTTTAAGAAATCACTTCCACCTTGATATGTAGTTTCCCCCAAAGTTGAAGCAATAATTTCCAATGCTCAAACTCCAAGACCCAAGAAGAATCCCTAAACCAAGAACTTCTCACACTCAAGAGAGAAAAGAAAAGTGAGAAAGAGAGCCAAAAAGAGGGCTTGAAGCACAAGATGACAACTCAAATCTTGTTGCTTAGGATGGTTTGAGTTGTGAGCATTGGGGGGTTTATATAGGCTTCAAAAGTGTGTAAACTGGTAAGTTTTTTGGTGGGAAATTTGCAAAAATTTAAATTTTCATGCCCCCCAAGCATAGGAAAATAGCAAGTTGGCTTGGAATTGGAAAACCAAGTTTATAGAAATTTTTTGGGATTTTTTCTAAATTTTTTCGGATTTTATTTCGAATTTTCGTTTTTATTAATCGAAGCATAGAATATAGACCGTTGGATTGTCTTAGGGATGCATTTCATGATCAGATCGGGCGGATAAGATGTTGGTCGTTCGATTTTCCTCGGAATTTCAACGATATCACAGATTATTGGATCTCGACGCTCCGATTGTCCTCGACTAACGCATAGATTTCGCGATCTCCGATTACGAACTTGTTCTGGACGCTTGGATGGGTCTCGAGACACGCATATCGCGATTGGATTAATTGTTTTTGATGTGGATTGTCAGATTGACCTCGATCATCGCACTCATTTCGATTTCGCGATTGATTCTTTGCGCCTTAATCCTGATCGTCCGATTATCCTTGAGCTCTATTGTGAGATGATCATCAGATCGATGCTTCGGATCCTGGCCGTTCGATCTTCCTCGATCAAAGAACTCGTTCGCGATCTTCCCCAGCGCCTCGATCCGAGCCGTCCGATGATCCTCGAGTGACGCATCATATCCAATCTATCTCGAACCTGGATTGTCTGATACTCCTCGAGTCACGTATCCTGAATCTTGGCCGTTCGATCTAGCTGATCTGGTGCTCCTGAACATCGTTTAAGCCTTTGATGGTGACCGTGCGATTCCAGATCTTACAGATGATGGATTCTGGCCGTTGGATCGTGTTTCTAATTACAAAAATCAGTTTCTAAGGTTTCTTTTATCCGAAAATTGCTAATTATCAACCCATTTTTACTTTTTAACTTGTGTAAACATCGATTCTTGGTCAAATCATGCTATTTTATGGATTTACTATTATTTTTCCCTTTCTAATTTATTTAATATTGTATTTATTAGACATTTTCTAATTTCTTTTGTATTTTTAATTGAATTAATTTGCATTTTCTACTTCCATGTATTATGTTTTATTTATTATTTTATTTTTTATTTTCAGGTAATTAAATTATGTAATTATACACTAGTATTCACATAATGTTTGATTTATTTTTAATAAATATATTTTATTTAATTATATGCATTTTTCTATGTACATATTCCTATAATATGTAGTATTCACATTTATTGTGTTAACACACACTTTATTCATTTACATATTAGCTAATATGTGCAAATATTTTATTTCTATTTATTTCTTAAGCAATTCCTTAAATTTCATAATTAATTTTACTAAACCTTAATTTTTTATTTAATTATCAAATTAAGGTCTTATTTGTCTATTTTATGTTATATTTCCAATATATTTTATTTTTCATGTGCCAACCCACCATTTGCACCCAAAATTTCTTAAAATATTTGAAATTAATTTATTCAACTTATTTTATTTATTTTAAATTATTTGACAAAATTTTGGGGTGTTACAGATCTAAGTCCAAATTGTGATATCCACCCTTTAAGCTTCTCTCTCGAAACAAACCATAGTATTAAGTTTAATACATCTATGGCCAGTAGACGTAAGGCTTTAAGTTTACACAATAAGGAATAAAATCTATAACTCAATAACGACAATTAGGTATTACAAACTATGCATTGAACATCACATCCTAGATAATAAATCTGATTAGCTAGACATGAATTCAAAGGAAATCATAAAATTAAATTCAAAGAAGTAATACATACTCAAAACTCTTAAACAATTTTTAGTTCTCAATGAAAATCTAGTTTTTTATGCCCTAACAGTCGTCACAGTGATTTTTTTTATATTCCGTCCCCTCGACTCTAATTACCCGTTTCTATTTATAGTCCCGCACTAAAAAAAACCTAAAAAATACGAAAATCTCACTAATCAATTAAGTGACCGCGGCCGATGATTTCTGTGTCAAAACCCAGAAATTCTCCATGTTCTGTCCACCGCGGTCTGTCCTGTTCTGTGCAAATCATGTTCTGGTGACCGCGGTCACCAATTTATAGACTGCGGTCACCAGTTTATGGACCGTGGTCACCAGTTTATGGACTGCGATCACCACTGCATTGTATACTGATTCTGTTCTTTTGTTGTTACTGCGGTCTTCAGTTCTTGGACCGCGGTCTACTGGTATTTTCTCATGATTCCATCTCTTATTTGCCTTCTTTTGATGCATTCTTTCTGTGTGCTTCAACTTATATCCTGTAATACACTCAATTCCTTTCCTAGACATTATTTTCTCATAAAAGAATATCAAAACTATAGAAAACAAGGCTTAAGAGTTATTAAACAATGTAAATCCCTAACAACATGCAATTATTGCTAATTATGCAATTCTTTACTTTTGTTCTCCCTTATTTCTTATAAAATGCAAAATTTTATCTATTCTAATGTTAGTTTGTTATGCGACTAACAATTACAAATATATTTAATATAATTATTTATAATAATTTTTAATAAAAATTATTTTTATTTATTTATTTTTATAATATTAAGTTAAACAGACAAGCACAATGACTATTTAACCAAAAAAAAAGCTCTCATTTTGGAAGAGACCAAATCAAATAATGAAAACTAGTAGAATTTGTTTAAAAATTATGAGAGATAAACAGAAAAAGTTGTAAAAATATAAATAAATAGAAACTCTGGTGAGTACTGGAGAGCCACGTATTTTACTATTTTTTTCTAAACTGGAGAACTGACAAGTGGCAAGGAGACATCAAGAAAGAGGTGTGCAGTGCACAGGCACTGGCTTTGCCGAGTGCCGGAGGGCCAAAAACGGCTCATCACTCATCAGAGCATCCTCGCTCTTTCCTGCGTTCCTTCCTTTTTTGCGCTCTCTAACCTTCCTTTTCTTCGTCATCCATCTCGGCTCTCAATATTAAATTTGCTCTGTCTTCTCTTCGGATCTTCTCGGTACGTTCAAAACCCACCCTTCTCATGCTACTATTTGCTCATCTCTGCATCTCTCTTCCTTGTGATTTCGATTTGTGTTTATAGATTTCTGGATTGTTGTTATGTGTTGAATTTGTAGTTCATCTAATTTCATGCGATTTTCCCGCGCCTGTTTGCATCGGGAAATTTGAGAAATTAAGGGTTTTGTTTTTCTTGTATAATTTGTATTTTGGGTTGTGTGTTGGTGCTACTCCGATTGAAATGGAAAATCGGTGTTCGTTTTTCTTTAGTAATTTGATGTAATTTACGTTGCTAGCATAAGGTTTAATCGGTGCTTGTTATTGTTTCGGTAAGTCAATCTGCTACATTTGGCAGGGATGCCTAGCTGAAATTAATGTTTTGGTGACGGAAGATACCAGGAGTGAAGATTGATGTAATAGCTTCTCTCGATTAAGTAAGACCCTTGCTTTCATTTTGTTTTTTTCCTTGTTGTTCCTTTTTTTTTTTTTATAGTTTCAAGACTGTTGATGTTTATGGCTTACTTCAGGTGAATTGACGAGGGGATCGAGTTGCTAGAATGCAGATACACCAATTTGGATCACAGAATAAGGATCGTTATTTGCCAATTTTTGTATCAGTTTTTCGCATCATTTTAAGGAGCTCTTGATATATACACATTCAGATAATATCGAGCAGTTTTAGTTGCTGGTTATTGCTATCCTCCCTTCACTATGCCACCCATACAAAAGCTTTATGAGCAGTGCAAAGTATCATTCTCCCCTAATGGACCAATATCAGAAGAAGCCCTTGAAAAAGTTCGCATTATGTTAGGTAGAGCTTCCTTTTTGAATTTTGAGCTGTTTTTCTTTTACCAGTTTCATACTCTCTTGTTGCTTATACTGGAGACTTTTACCTTATTTAATTGAAAGAATTCAAGCTCTAAAGGAGTTATTTCTTAAGTACTAAGGCTTTGTATGTTTTTTTTTTTCAATTAATCTCACTGAAAAATAATTACTAATTGGCTTAGATTAAAAGAAACAACAATTTTGTATTGCTCTTTTTTTTTTTTTTAAAATTTTTCTTTAAATGGCCTAGGATAATTAGATTAAAAGAAAACAAATTCACAATCTAAAGGAAAGAAATACTAGACTTTTCTCTTAAGAATTTCCTGTAAGTCCCTTGGAACTTAATGAGGACAATTATAACTTCACTTGAGGAACAATTGGTACTAGCACAAGAATTAGCTACTTGATTAGCTTCTTTCCTCTGTATTTTAGATTAGGTCTCCTCCAAACCATCTTTGATTCTCTATATCTGTATATTCTAGTATTAACATTTATCTTGTTCATGCTTCAAAGAAAGGTTAGTCAATCTCATATTTGGCACTAGAGAGTATAGGGAATTCCTCCTTTGTAGTTCTTTCAATTGTATTGGGAAGTTCCTTGGACTCAAGGTGTTCCCCCAAGCGTTGCTGTATCTGAAAGGTAAAGATTGAAGTCCAATTTCTTGCTTATAGTAACCTAACTACAAAGGGGCACGATCTGATAGTCCCATGGGACATTACAGACTGTGGATCCTTTTGCGAGCTCTATCATTTTAATGAACTATATCTTTATACACTGTACTCTGGATCTTTCTTCCTCCCAATTGCTTGCTAGACCAAGAGAAGTTTGGCATTCTCCATTCGAGATTTAGCAAATTTTTATTATGAATGCAAGCATTCAAGTCCTTGGTAGCTTCCTCACCGAGACTGAGACCTACCACCTTCTCATTTCCAAATCTTATACCTTCTAGTATTAAAGCAGCTGACCGATTACCCAGTCAAGTTGTTACCTACATTAAGCTGGTTGGTGCTCTTTGACATCTTTTTCCTCTCATTTGAGATGTTAGAATTGTGCATTGTTTCCAAAAAGACCTTCTTTTGCCCCTTTTCCTAGTACAACTCCCCTAAAATAATATAGTTCTTTGCTCCCAACTCAATCTACTCCTGTTTTAAGAAAGTGAAGAATGTTCTTTTTATTTATTTATTTATTTTTATTTTTTACCTAATGGTACACTGGCTTGACCACTTTTTCATATCCACCCCTTGTCATCCAAAGCTATTTTTGTCTCCACTGGGGCAACCTCTTAACATTTGTTCTTGTAAGTCGTCTCTTTGAATTCTCTTGGTTTGGTAAGGCGTGAACTTTTTCTAGAGAAGCTAGAAAATTTTTATTTATTTGCTTTCTTCTTCCGTTTCTCTAGCCCACCTATTGTCAATAACTTATCCAGATTCAAGAGTTCATTCTTCTTTCTCGCCATTCTTCCAGCCAAGTTCTCAACTTTGTCAATATTAAGAGAAAGTTCACTTTCCCCCTCAGCCTTCCCTCAATTCAAGGCAGAAAGTTTGTTTCAATCAATCTCCCTATTGGTCAAAAACGTTTTTGTCAAGGTTTTCTTGCCTATTTCGATTTTTATTTTTTTATTTTGGCTTTTATTTTCATCGTTTCCCATCCTTACGAAGCTTCTTCTCCTTCATTTCTAGAGTTCAATTGGTTTTATTTTTGATGTTTTGACATTAGGTCTTGCGTTTCCCTTTTTAGCTTTTGTTCTCCTCAACAACTGATTTGTTCTTTCTTCTTGTCCCTTTCTATTCCATCCTTGGACATTGAGCATATTATGCCCTACCCAGCTACTTGGCATTCCTTGTGATGAGAAAGTTTAAATCAAAACTTAGGAAGAACGTTATTCTCTACCAATATGTCTTTATTTGAATTTTGTTCCATTGCTCTTGTTGTAAAGAAATTTTAGCCTTGTTTTTTTAGTTGGTTTTTCCATGTAGATTGGGTGTTCTAAAATGCTTACGATCCTTCTGGAACATTCATGATTCAAGTAATGCAGTGGAAGATGTGAGGAGATAATTGCTTAACATGCTACCCATATTCAGTTGGAAGATTAAGATTAAGAAGTTAGCTGTTTCAAGAAAGAACAAATTAAGCCCTTCAGGGCATTGTCTTCACTTCCACACTTGTCATGCTCAAGGTTTTTCTCCTAGGTTTGCAAGAACAATTGGGATTCAGGCGACAAACTAGGGCCCTTTTGTCTAGGACCGTCTGATTTTCTTCGATTAAAGCCAGTTAGAAAGTAAATATTCTATTTCTTACCATCCTTGTTTCAGTCAATCACTCTAGTTTCACATGCTTCTTGTTCTATATTCCATCTTTAAAGGATGCATATTGCTTAGAAATACAATACTAGACCATTAGGCTGCTTGTTGCCTTTGTCCATCTCAAGCTCAATCACTCCAAGGTAGCATCTTCATTCTGCCCATAGCTTCCTGCTTTCTAAGATCCATGTTTACTGCTTCCTTTGCTAGAATCAATGCGTTTATCCCCTCTCATTAAGACATAGTGGGGAGGAAGGTTCCTCCATCTCACTTTTTGAACCCGTTAAAGCACACTTCTTCTATTATTGTTAATTAGAAGGCTTAGGTGATCTGGTTATTGCACTAACTAGACCTTGTTCATTATTGGTTTGCTCATGAAACCCTAAACCCATGAGTCCATGAATTGACTATGTTTTACTAGATAAGGTGAGATTACAGCTTGATGCATACTTTTTCTTAGATTAAGTTATTCTGAATCGTTTTGATATGCCATATGTGAGCAATTTCAATATGAATATCCTTTCTTGTTAATGTTGACATTTTGGTTGTAAATTAATTGTGGAAACACTGGAAGAACTGTTGATTATGGAAACCAATGTGAATTATCAGCAATCTTCTCCACCAAAGTTGATAGTGTACTACATTATCCATACCACTCTACCACCATATGGCAAAGGCTGCATAATGTGGAGCATGCGCGCTAAAGTCTTACTGTCACCAAGACTTTAAGTTCTATGACGTATAACATAAATTTGTCTTTGACTATATCGTGTTGCTTGAGGCAGAGAGCACATCTCAAATGCACATAAATTCATCTCAATGACCCAATTCTCCATTTCCACACAAATTCACATGAAAACTTATGTTGCATTTAAAGCCTAATTACTGGGATGGATTGTTGTTCATGGTAAATTGGGTCCTAATGTGAAGCAAGAAGGGCTCGAAGGTGGGCTATTTCCCCTAATTGTTGTTGCTTATTTTTGAAAAGCAATGAAACTATTAGTCATCTTTTTCAAGAATGTGACTTCCCTAATTATGTGTGGTAGACATGGAGACATTGTGAAACACTCCCAAATAAGGATAACTATTGTGATTTTCCACAAACTAGACCTTGTTCTTTAAAATTTAAAACTACCGAGCATAGTAGTGTTTGTAGTTGTGTGGTCCAAATGGAAGGAAAGGAATTTGCACCTCTTCGATGGCAAAGAAATGGATGTGAATAGAGTCCAAGAGAAATTTTTTCTAGGCATCCTGATTAGTGAGTGCCAGTAAACTTTCAAACAGTTTTGGGTTGGTTGATTGGCTTAGAGATTAACTTTTAAACAGTGTATTTAGATATGCTAGAAGAATTACTTGGTCCTTCTCTCAATTAGATTGTACAAAGTTTAATTTAATCAATAAATCATGTTTCTTCACAAAATTTTTACTAACGAATTTAATGCAACAGTAGAAGGTAGAATTGTAGGGTCAACCATCCACTTCTGGCCAGGTTCATCTTGGTATGTTTTCCTTTGTATCATTTGTAAAAGGAAACAAACTCTAGTGGCCATTGTAGTGTCATTTGCGAATTGAAGGTCCACGACTAGAATTGATGATGCATCAGCTATTTTTCTAAATCCAAAATAAAGTAAAGCTTGAATGGCTAATCCTACTCACAAACTCCACCAAAACACTTTGGATTGTGGATAGAGGGTTCCGTTGCCTAAGGCTTCTGGATTTCCAAAAAATTCTCAAGCCAAGATGATGAAAGTATAAGAGTTTCAACTGTTTCTCATTCTTCTTGCCCTTTCTTAAGACTCACGTGTAATTTACGCTATGGAACGTCCAATGCTAGCAGTTATCATCATAATATGAATAACTTAGTCTCGCAAAAAACACTAACGGTTTTGGATGTTAGCTTGAAGCTAATACAATTGCAAGCAATGATCTTTCTTGGACGAAATGCTTCTTGGAAATAATGACTTATAGCTTTCTTGAAGATGGTCATGTTTTTGCCCATTGCCTTGCTTCCAGGATTGAAATAGATGAGAATACGTTTTCTATTAGAACTATTGAAAAAACAATATAAGCTATTGGTTGCGATATGATATGGTTCACTAGTGAGGCTTCGAAGATGGGGAACATACTTAAGAATTGGGTGAAGTAGATCTTTTTGAAAACATGAATGAAAAGATGGAAAGAATAAATGTGAGATTGAATGGAAAGAAGTTGATTACTTTGGATGCTGTTCAGAAGAAAATTAGTCATTGGCCCCTACTCCCAATTCTGGTATTCTTTGTACTTGTTATCTGGAAAACCTGGAGCATTAAGTCTTTCTGTATTCTCAACATGGGCCAAATGTTAAATCTTTCACGGAGGGTCTTATTAAAATCTTAATCTCAATCTTAGGGCTATTCTTCATTTGGTTTGCTTCTAATCATAGGATCTTTAAGATCACAACATTTACAATGCAAACAGATTGGAAGGCTATGCGCTTAAAGCTCCCTCCTCTTTGGATTGTTTTGCTAACAATTTGGAATGTTATGTGCTGAAAGCATCCTTACTATATTAAGTTTTGAATAGGAATACTTGTTCAATTTGTTAGCGTTATCTTGATGATCTCTCTTCTCTCTTACACATGGACTTCTTACCACCATTCATCTCCTCTAATCCCTAGATCTTAAAACCAGCAAATATTCTTTAGGAAATACTTGATAAGATCCTTGAGTGTGCTATCTTCCATGAAAATCTCTCGAGTTTCCTTCATGTATCTAAGAAAATGCTCTCATACATTAAATAATTATAATAATAAGAGCATCTTAATTTAGTGAGAGGGAGGATTTTTGGCTATAAGTTAAGTTGCAAATCTTCACAAAAAATCAGTGGGAAGACCTTGGCTAAGAGACTATGGGTGGTGATTCATTTTACAGTGTTAGAGACTCAAGTGACATTTGTGAATATCCAAATGCTGCATTGATTGCCAATGAAGTGTCAAAAGATTGTTGAATATCCAAATGTAAAGGACTCTTGTTGAAGGTCTACTTTGAAAATGCTTATTAATGTTTTCAACGGGGTACTTTGGACTTCGTTATGAGAAAGTAAGGATTGGTAATAGATGGTGCAAGTGGAGAAGAGGTGGTGTGTCATTGGTCAACTATACCACACCTGATGGAACTTGAGTACACTATAATGGAAAGAAAGCATGATCTTCCTGTGTGACTAAAAGCTACATTGGAACGGGAGAGTGCTACATGAAACCTGAGTACTTCGGCCCCTCGGGCCTACGTTTGCTGGCTTTAGAAGACTTGTTTTCCGTTTTTTTTGGACCTCATAAATTTTTTGTTCTAGCCCATAAAACTGAGGATAATCTCTTTTGGAGCTCAATCCTCACGATCAAAATTTTGTCAATTCTGCCTAGGAATCTCTTCAGGGGATCAAGAGGGCCCCCATTTTCCTAGATGAGATTAGGATGAAAGGTATTATCTTAACACTTCTTTTCTCTGGCTTGCTCTTCAAAATTCAATTTTGGCCTGTGGTATATAATCAGGATTTTATCTCCTGAATTCTTTTTTCTATGAAGGCATGAGAGTGTTGTTCTAAATTCCATGAGAATATCCAGAAGCACTTCTGCAACCTTCTCTCTTTTAATTGGTCTTTCTCTTGCGCGATTTTTGAAGTTGAGAATGAAGACTTTCCTTAAAAGTTTCGCTTGATCGAAAGGATATAATACATATGAAACCTTAGCTTCGCTGACTTTCTGAGGTATAACCTTCGCCACGACATTAGTGGCTTAGCTTTTGAGCGCTACGCTAATCTGGAAGGCGCCCACTAATGAGGGATTTGAGATAATTGGGTTTCTTATGGACCTCTTCAATGCATTCGCAGAGGCTTTCAATATCTATTGTCGAGATCTCAAGACCGCTTGACATAATGTCGTTGGTAACATTTGAGTATACTTTTCTCATTTCTGGAAAATACACGGAAAGCTTCCTTTTCCATGACTTCCATTCACAATGTGAATGAACTAGCTCATGAATGTGAGTTTTTAAATGAGTTAAGAGTGCCACCCATTCGGCATCGATTGCTCCTCATTATAATGTTCATATAGAATTCTGGTAACAACTAATTTATCAAAATATCTTATATTATTATTATTATTTAATTTTGGTTGCTCCTCATTATAATATCCATATAGAATTCTAGTAACAACTAATTTATCGAAATCTCTTATATTATTATTATTTAATTAAAGTTATTTAATTTATGTTAGGTGAAATTTTGAAATGTATATATTAGTATTTAAAAACGATTTGATGTTCCAATTGAACACTTTCCATTTTTTTATTATTCTCAAAATAAAAAAAGGAGAAGATTCTTCTTTTTACTAAATATGTGCAGATCCAATTACGATCTTAATTTGCCCCTCATTCTTCGAGAATCAAAAGTATCCTTTTCTTCGTTTGTTCATTTGGAATTTGGGTTTTTTGCTTCTTTGAGGAACCCTTAAATTTTGCATTGATGAAAGGTTTCAAGTAACTTACCTCTAATTTTCAAGAGAGAATGGAGTTTAAGTGTAAAAAAGCTTGTGTATAAGGGAGCTTTAGATTATTCTGAAGGATGGTTACATGTGAAGCTATGTTAACTGGACTCAAGTATGGGTGTTGGACATGAGTAATATCTAAACTAGATATTTGACATTATTATTATTATTATTATTATTATTATTAATTTTATTTTTATTTTTTAACTTTTAGGTTATGGGGAATTGGCTATATTTATCTATTTAGTTTTTCACTTACACTTTTTA
>JAJIYU010018655.1:0-11105 GCA_030144865.1 Tinospora cordifolia
TTATAGGTTGCAATGGCTGGTTTCACGGAGGTGTTGACGTGGATATTATGTTCACACAATGAAAATTTCTCCCTGTTAAATCGCAAGGATGACAAGTCTACAGCTGTGATCATTGCGAATCCTCGTTCATCAGACTTTGAGGTTAGTTTTTTGTTTTTTAATTTTCATAATTTAAGGTAAGAAACCTGGTTATGTTGATGTTGCCCATATCTAGGTCTTCTTTTGAGAGTTCTCAATCAATAGTTTATATTATTGATAATGTTTCTTGATGTTTATTTCATTAAAATATTGTCAACTCTCTTTCTTATTTAATACATAAAATTATTTAATATGATCAAATAAGCGTTTTGTTATAAACTTGATGAAGTAATTTCTTTAATTAAAGATGATGTACATACAGTAAATACCAAGCTGTAGAGGTTTAACTGTTGCCCATATCTGATCTGGAACTTTTGCTATGGAGTTGTGCATTGTGAAGCTTTTATCGATTTCTTTGCAAGGAATCTTCTATGATCTGTAATTGAATAGTGATGTCTCTTGCTTTCTAGCTTTATGCTGATATGTTTAAAGTTTCAAGGAAAGTTTGCTCACTTTGAAGATTTTGTTTGATTTTAGGACTTGCTAAGATCACTCATGTTGTGAGGGGTTTCGTCATGAAGTTTTCTACTGTTCTAATGGGGATGTTACTCTTAATTGCCATTTTTATTTCTCTTATTTCATTATTATTATTATTATTATTATTGTTGTTGTTTTCTTTGTACACAAGTACAAAAGATAGTAACTAAACCGGGTATTTCACAGGCTGCTCGAACATGTCTCATGCCAGGTATATTAAGAACTTGCAGAGAGAACAGTCACCATCCAAAGCCCATAAAGGTTGTCCTCTTTCACGAATAAGTTAAATCTGGATTATGATAGTCTTTTTGCTTTATTTGAACTTCAATTAAATGGAATATAATTATCAATTTTGTTCTTGAACTATTTAAATGTGCAATATGCATTGCCCATTCAGCTCAAGTTCCCTAAGAACTTTATCGGTGAAAATTTTAGTTTTGCTGATTGCTGACAATGGATCCTATTAATATGGACTCACTTTGAATCATCAATGTACATCTTTCCATTTATAAATGGAGACAACCAGGTTGCTTTATATTACTTTTTTTATGGCATAATGCTAATAATTGGTTTTATGCATGTTTTCTTGTTGATTTTGGAAGGATCTTATCATGTTATTGTGCAATGTGTGTTTTTTTTTTTTTTAATGGAAACGGGTTATTTATTCATATTGAGATAAAAAACGAATACAAAGAGTGGAGACTTCTGTCCTAAAAAGGAAAAAAATTCCCAAAAGACACCCAACCCCTCCCATTTACAAGATGTTGCCCCCTTCTCTCACCTATTCCGACATAGAATAGCCCTTTTAAAGGGAATAGTTACTAATCCAAAAAGAGGCAAGGGACTGAGACTCTTCCCAAATTTCGATAGGAGGATGAAATTTTTTTGCAAAGATCCAAGCATTTCTCTCCTTCCATAAGCACCACAACATTGCTAGGCCAACTTAGTTATCTTTGCAACTTCTAATTTGATCAATGTACTTAATGTTTTAGCAAGAGTTTGGAACTCATTTGAAAATGATAACGATTTATGGAAGTGTTGTCCTTTTTCGTAGAAGGATGACCCTCATTGATTTAGCTATAGTGTGCATTTTTCCCGTATCCATTAAACTGTGGACTAGCAAGGAGTTGAGGACACATTTTTGATGTTAGTTACCTCTACGTCAAGGGCTTTGCTAGTTGGAGATTTGTGATTCTTAAGAGTTTCTTATGCTAACAATTGTGCATGGGCTAGGGATTATGTAAAGCAAGCGGTAACGTATGCTTCTATTTTTTTTAATACGTAGAAGTGACACTTGTAAAATGAAAAGTTTGTTTTTACGTAGCAGATTTTATAAATCATATCATTCAAATCATAATATTCAAAATCGTGGATTGGATCAAATAAGGTTATTGGAATCAAGATCAGGAATCTTAAGGTTCATGGGCGTAATATGAATTGTGTATAAAAAAAGATATGTATGACCTACTTTTTGTAAAACAATGAAATTTATTCATTAGTTTTCTTAACTATTCATTTATTCTTAATTGAAGATCTCAAATAAAAGAATATTTTGTTAAGAATGAACCCTTCACAAAATGCTTGTAATTGTTCATTTCTATACCCCCTTTCTGCAGGGTATGAGTTTTGGGAGAACTAATTTATGTGCTTAATTATTTTTTGAAGCATCCTTGTAAAAATGGTTCATATTATAGTTCTTATTGAGATTAAGTGGTCAAATTGATGAACAAATTTTAAGTGCTTAAATTGAAAATGAAACATATTTTTATAAATGTATGATATATATTTTATGTATGTTCGCTTTTGAATCTTATGACTTGCTTGAATCATAATTGATAAGACTTGAATCCTGAATTTTAAGATTCTTTTTACTTTTAGGATTTAGCGTTTAGTGGTATTGGGATTAATGTTATGTATTGAACTCAATGTATTTTTAGCGATTGTGAATTATAACATACATAAATGTAAATAAGGATTCTGTTAATCATGATCCAGGTTCAGCTTCAATAGTGTAATGCCCCATATTTGTATTAAAATTTAGGACTATTATTTGATAAACTAGTCCAGAGTTTCTAATTTTCTCAATGTTACCTGGACTTGGATATGGTTGTCCAGATACATGTACATATCCCAGAAGTCCAACTTATTAATTTTCAAATTTCAGGATATGGGGACTTGGCTTGTCTAGTATTTCTTTATGTTTTTTTCTTCTTTTCTCTCATCTATTGTGTGATTTCTTACCTTATTTAAAAGAATTTCACTGATTCACTTATTAATCATTCTCTCTCTCATTCCCTTATTTAAATGAATTTCACTAATTCACTTATTAGTCATTTTCTCTCTCATACTTCCTTTTTTCCATTGGAGAATTTGCATAGTAATAGTCGACAATCTAAAGTGTTGGACGCATATCCATAAACCCATGTCATATCTTGAAGTGTTGGACATGGTTGCGTCAAGCCAAGGTAAAAAGTCTTTAGTGACCACATAGGTTTTTCTTTCCTTTAGCCTAGATCCACTTGATTTGCGATATCTTGTGTAAACCTACATAAGGTATGGTTTGCTTATTTTTGGATTTTTTTATTCGTCCTTTTTTATTTAATATGAAGCTGACAAACTAAGCATGAACATTGTTGTAAGATTGCTAGGTATGATTCAACTATGTTGGAGTTACTTGACTCATGAGGGTTGCGTATTGTACTTGGTAAACAAAAATAATAGCGTTGAGTTATTTTCATATTATGTAAACTTCTTTCATCTTCCTCTATGAATGTTGTGGCTTATGCTCGTTGTTATAACTTTTCCCACCTTTAGCCATGTTTCCTCATGATGCTATGCACGTCTATTTCATGTGTTGATGTTTGTTACCTCATCCCAAGTTGTAGGACAATGAGGACACAGGGTAATCCTTATTCAAGCTTAGGAAGTCCAGTTTCACTTTAACACAATTTGTTCGTAGTAACTACTTGTTAACTAATCAGTATAAAATCAATTAAATTGCTCATGGGAGCAACTTCCCATCCCTGCCAAAGAAGACCTATTTTATCTTTTTAGGTTCGAGGAAGTATTTATCAAACAAAACACTAGTTACAATTGATAGAATTATGTAAAGCTGAAATGTGGGCGAGAGGTTTGATCGTACATTCTCTTCCTAACTGTTTTTTTTTTTTTTTTTTTTTTGTTTCTTAAGTTTTTTTGTTTTTGTTTTTGATAAACAACGATAAAATGTCTAGATTAACAAATATTGCAACCCAAATTGCAAAGAGGACGAGTTGTCTGCATGCATTAGTTACAAGCCACAACTGGTGCTCAACCCCAGGCCATTTGCCTAATCAAAGCCTCTCAACAACTGACAAACATGAACCTATGATGATGCCAAAAAGGAGTTCTCCTTCACATTCTTTACCTTTTATCTCTTAATTCAAATATTCAATTCACCTTCACATTCTCTACCTCTCTTTCTTCGTACAATATTTGATGGATCCTTTCTATCCATATTGATCACACCACTACAAAAGCCACCCCAATGATTGTGCTCGAGTTTTCGTGGACACCATTCCCTCTTGGGAAAGAATTTTGATTGGTTGTGATGGTACACTGCAGCTTTGACATGATCCACTGCCTCTCCCAACTATGTTCTTTAAAGTCACTCTCTAAGAATATGCTGTTACTAGATTCACCATTCCCTTTTTGCAAACCACACCAACTTGGAGAGACACCAATGCTGAAATAATTGTTTTAGTATATCCACTCTATTGAGTTTACTATGAGCAATTGTTCATCCAAGAACTCAATCAAGCTTCTGGACTCAACATAATGGTCACAACTTACACCACTTTTCTAGAAGTTTGATAATTATTGAATTTTTTAAGTGTAATTATTAAGTAGAGACTTGATCTTCTGCAATATATGCAACCTCATACTGCCCATAGAGATACACATAAATATCTTAATTAGAATACGTAATGAAAAATTAACAAATTCGTAGAGTTTTTATTAAAATTTATTGACATCCAACTTGGTACCATTGTTAAGGGTTGAGGGGTTTTTGCTTTAAAGAAAATGGTCCTGCCGAGGCATCGGAGGGGTTTTCTGCTATTTATTTCTTTTTCAAGGATGTCATTGAAAAACAAGTGCGAAGGGCCTAGGCGAGGCCTTAGTGACATTGTTTTTAGCTACTGCCATTCAAGATTACCATTTTTTCGAGTTTCAAGTTTATGATGTAAATTGCTTAATCTTAGTAAAACCTTGGTTAACAGTAAAAATGGTGTACTACAAATTTATTGTTTTTTATGGTATGCATGAGTTTATTTTATATTATTTTGGAATCTGAAGACGGGATCTCCTCACAGTTACAAACTTCTATCTAGTATGTAATTGTTCTATTTTGTTTTGTGAAACATCTCCATTAATTTTGATAGACTTACATGAATGGCTTCGTTTGGCACACAAATCATGCATTTTCAGTAGTTTAGGAGTAAATCTCGTATGGCAGTGTTATACATTTGTATTTTCAGTAGTTCATCTCCTTGTTCTTCGGAATTTTTCAAAGCAAAATTTATACTTATAAAGGTTGCATATTTGACACTCTGGCAATCAAATATTTGCTCTAGATATTTGAAGTTGGTGACATAGTGGTACTGGATGAGTCGAAAGATGTTGGGGCAACAAATCGTCGCCATCTTGCGGCACTATATTCTGGTGATGATTCTGGGTTCGAGGTAATTGTTTGGGACAGGCAATTCCTTTGTTCATACTGACAATTATTACATTCACAGTTGCTTGTGGCTGTTGTCCACAAAATATCAAAATGTCAAATTCCTACGAGAAATGTTTGATGGACCTACATTATAATAGAAAGTATAAATTAATAATTTATCAAGTCTGTAAGAAAACAGATAAAATTAGTAATATTAAGGTTCTCTCAATAATTGATCAAATCTGTAAGAAAACATTGAAAATTCACAATATTAAGGTTCTCTTCTGTTGACAGCTTCTAGTTTTTCGATTGAGGTCTTTGTGAAAAATATCATTTAAAGTTAGTTGCTTTATCTTTGTGTGAAAACTCAGCTCAACCTCATCATTCATTTTTGGCCAAGCATGCACCAAATTTTATTTTTTTTTTGGGTCTTTTTTCTTTTTTGCAAGTGTCTTAATTTGCATGAATCTTAGACAAAACAAAATGCATATAAAAATAATTAAAACGTAAAACTCCTCTTAAATTGATAAATGTTCATTTGTCAATAAATAAATAACCTTTGTAAAAAATATTTCTTTTTTACTTAGCTCAATAGTATTATTTTATAGAGGTTTTACTATTTCTGAAATTCCTTTTTTTTTTCTTGAAAAGAAACTAAATATTATATTTTATTGATAATTGTCTAGACAAGATATCTGGTCAAAGCAAACCATTAAAAAGTCCACTTATAGTGATTGCATGATATTTCCCCCATTACATAGCCGTTGTCCAAAACTTGTAGCCCTTCCCCTGATAAGTCATTCTGATTCACTTTTATACAAAAAAAAGGTCTAGCATTTCTTTCCTCCCAGATACAATACCAAACAAGCAAAATGACTCTCCAATATTGCTGAATTTTAGAAGTTAAGACTACTTCAGGAGATTGAAACAAATTCTTTGCAGCGGTGGGACTATGCTTCTATACTTCTGGTTGCACCAACTCCACACCCTGTATACCACTCAACATTCCCTGAAGAGGTGTTGAATCGTTTTTGAACTGTTCCTGCACATGATACAGATTGAAGGATTCAGATAATGTTGAGGACCAATGTTGGATGTCACTGGTTTGTGGTTTCATTGGCTAGAGGAATTAATTGAAATGATCTCTGATGTGATGCTTTGTGATTCTAGATCTGAAAGCTATAGGGCAGCTATAGCGAGGAATTGTTTGTGGGTCTTCCTATCCTCCTTGATGCTATTGATGAAGAAGAACAATATCAAACTTGGCTTTGATACCATATTTAATATAAATTCATTGTGGAAGCAAATCAAAATGGTTAAAAAAAATTCTATTGAACAAAATAATGAAAAATCTTCCGTGTTGAATTTAGTAATTAGAGCTTCTTATATTGGTAACTTTCCCTAAAAGAACTTCTAAAACTATCGAAAACACCTAAAGTGTTACAATTTGTAACATAATAACTACTTCCTAAGCCTATGAAAACTATATTTTTAAGACACTTTTTGTGCTCGTAAATGATAAAAAAAAATTTTAAATATGTAACTACTTCGACAATATGAATTTACCAATATAAAACTTTCTCTGGAATGAAACTTACATGAAAAAAGGAGAAGAACCCTTGCTGAAATGCATTATAGATCACTACTCTCTCTCTTTCTCCAGCTTTTTGCGGTATTCTTGCATTCTATAATTGTTTCAATGTTATTGGCATTGTTTTGAATGCTGATTTAACAACTTCAATCTCCAGGTTATTCATGGATTGGTGCTCAGACTCATGGAAGTTGTTGGAATACCTTTGGTTCAAGTTGGAGATAGTTCTGGTTATTACGTCATAGCTTCCAACGTAACTAGCTTATATTCTTTGTAGTTGTCTTTTGTCATATTCTTTATATGATATTGTTCTTATTGCTATCTCATTAGTGAATCAATTGATTTTATGTGAGGATCTGTTGAGCTATAACAATATAAAATTTGACAGTTGATACAATTTAAATTCTTGGTCATTCTATACTTATCTTAGTCTATCTACTGAAGGGGCTTGAGGAGACAGAATTTCTTCGAGGTAGAGAAGGCTCCATAGTCTTGAAAGGCAAAAAAGTTGGTTCCTTTGGCATTGTTCATCCAGAGGTAATTTAATATTAAGTTGGATGGTAGAAGAAGTATAATTCATAATTCTATATCATTATTCTTTTTATTTATCTCCGACATCACTGTCCTAGCCACTCAATTTCCTTGTTGACTGTGTTT
Organism: Tinospora cordifolia; assembly: GCA_030144865.1. NCBI lineage: Eukaryota > Viridiplantae > Streptophyta > Magnoliopsida > Ranunculales > Menispermaceae > Tinospora > Tinospora cordifolia. The sequence continues at coordinate 7,563 of JAJIYU010018655.1, forward strand.
TGTGGCCTAGTTTGCATTTTAAAAATTAGATTGGTTTTTTTTTTTTTTTCAGCTTTTCGATTTATTCAAGCTTTTGTTACAAACTAACTTGTCCTTTAAAAATATTCAGATTGACATTGGTTATTCCCATGTCAATTTGAAGGAATAAATTGGAGCCCAATCAGCATGGAGGCAAGTAAGTGGTTACAGGAGCCTTTTTCTGAGGAGGAAGCGAGAGCGGCAGTCTTTGATTGTGAGGGTTCCAAGGCCCCAGGGCCCGACAAATTTTCTATGATCTTCTATCAAAAAAGTTGGGACATAGTAAAAGAGGATTTGACAAGGGTTATGGAGGAGTTTTATAATTCTGAAACGGTTAATAGGTCCACTAACGAGACTTATGTTTGTGTGATTCCCAAGAAGAATGTAGTAAGGACAGTAAAAGATTTTAAGCCTATTAGTCTCACCACAAGTTTATACAAAATTATTGCTAAGGTGTTGGCAAATAGGATCAGAGAGATTATGGGTGGAACTATTGTGGAAAATCAGTTCGCTTTCGTTAAAGGAAGACATATTACAGATGCAGTTTTAAGTGCGAATGAGATAGTGGAAGATTATAGAGCAAGGAACAAGGAAGGAGTTTTGTTCGAAGTTGGTTTTGAAAAGGTTCATGATATAGTTGATTGAGATTTGTGCTAGCAAGGAAGGGATTTGGGGAAAAATGGAGCGGATGGATTCAAGGTTGCTTGCGGAGAGCTTCCTATTCTATTTTTATAAATGGACGTCCATGAGACAAACTTGAAGCAGAAAGAGGATTAAGACAAGGAGACCCATTGTCTCTGTTTATGTTCACATTGGTGGCTGATGTGTTGGGGCGGGAAGCCAGAAGAATAAGGGGCTTTGTTTGTCGTAAGGAAGGAGAGTGTGGAAATTTTCCATTTGTAGTTTGCTGATAACACTATTCTTTTTCTAGACTGGGAGGAACAAAATATAATGTTGACTTTTAGAATAGTGTAGTGCTTCTGTTGGATTTCGGGTTTGCGAGTTAACATGACTAAATCATGTATTGTTGGGATAGTTAATTCAGCAGAATGGGTGAAAGCAGTTGCCTTGAGTATTGGTTGCGAAGAGGGGGAGTGACCTTTAAAGTATTTAGGAATGTAGATTGGAAGAAATCTTGGGAGTCTAGGTTTTTGGGATCTCGTTATAGCTAAGGTGGCTAAGAAATTGGATGGATAGAAGCGAGCATTTCTTTCAAAAGGAGGTAGACTTACATTAATCAAATCAGTCTTAGACGCTTTGCCTACCTATTAAATGTGAATATTCAAACTCTCGAAATAGGAAGCTAATCGGATTGAGAAATTGATGCGTGATTTTTGTTGGGAGGGTTCGGATGGTGGCTATGACATGCATTTGGTGGAATGGAATCAAGTTAAAATGAGGAAGGACTTAGGAGGTCTCGGGATTGAAAATTTGTTGGCAAGAAATAAAGCTTTGGTGGGAATGGCTTCAACATTTTTTGAGGCAGCAAAATTAGCTATGGGGAAGAGTGATCAGAAGTAGGCACGGGTTGAACATCAATGGCAGAGATGCTAGCATGCAGAGGAGCACAACATATAGAAGCCCTTAGAAGTTTATCCACTCTATTCAGCAGTTCTTTGATCCTTTCATTAGGTTGCGGGTTGGAAATGGAGGGAAGATTCGTTTTTGGGAGGATGCTTGGTGGAGAAGTGAGGCTTTCTTATTTATGTTCCCTAGATTGTATGGACAATTGATAGGTCATAGCCGTCCTATTTCCTTCTTTTTAGAGCACAGTACTTATCAGTCGTCTACTCATTGAGAGTTTCATTTGCATTCAGTCGGAGGTCCGAGGAGTGAAGAGGAAGAAGTTTCTCTACGGGCAATCCTAAGGGATTATATGTTGCAGAACAGAAAGGATAGAAAAGTTTGACTCAAAGAAAGTTTTGGTGAGTTTTCCTCAAAATCTTTCCTTTCTCAAAGAAAGTTCTGGTGAGTTTTCCTCAAAATCTTTCCTTTCCTCTTTGTTAGAGGATCCTTCCATTCATCCCGGCTCAATTCTAAAGGAGATATGAAAGGCCCTTGTTTCGTCTAAAGTGAAGTTTCTTGCATGGTTAGTGTTTTAAGAAGAAAATTAACATGGGGATATGGTGCAAAAGCAGTTTCCGAGGTTCTACTTGTTCCCTTTGTGTTGTTTCCTATGCAATCAAAGCGGGGAGTTTGTGGTTCATTTGTTTGGGGGATGTCCTTATGCCTCCATTGTTTGGGAAAGGTGGAGACATCACTTCCCTATATTCTTTGAAGGTTTAGAGCAGGATAGTTTGTTCTGTGTTTGTTCTTTTTGGGTGGATGTAGACAAGAAGTGGAGGGCTCATTGGGTGATAACTAGTTTGGCAGTGGTTTAGTGTCTATAGAAGGAGAGGAATGTTAGGGTGTTTGCAGACAAGTTCCGTTCACCCCGCGAGATTTGGGAGGATTATCATTCTCTTACCTCATTTTGGATTAGTCATAGCCCCCTCTTTGGGATATTTCATGTCCGATTGGTTAAGAGGGTGGGGAAATGTATTATAAAAGGGCAAGTTTTTTATGTATTGTTGGCGTCGTTTTGGTTGGTGGCTTGTGTGTGTGGTCTTGTTTTGTCTTGTAATATTTTCCTCTCATCAATGTAATAGTTTCTTTAAAAAAAAAAAAAAGACATGGGTTATTTCCTTTTTCTTGGGCCTGGTTAGGTTTGTGATTTGTCTTGTTCGCATTCAAAAACAAATGTAAAAATTGTTGGGCTGTAAGGCCAGTCCTTTTTGTTCTCTTTTTTTTTTTTTTTTGTTGATCGGCATAGATTTGGTGCAATGGGTTCTGTGGGACAACATAAGGATGGGACCAAGTTCAGATGTTGTTGCATCAGATATTGTCCAATGGGGAAGGTTGTATGCTTGATTTATAACTCCCAACAGGGACAGGAGGCATGTTTTCATTTCTAGGGCTTGTTCTTGTCATTGGTTTATTGGCTGGTTGCACATGTTTTTATCATATTTTTAACATATTATAGTTGTCTATTCTCCAAAAAAAAAAAAAAAAAAAGGAAAAAGAAAAGGTGGCTTTGGAATCCAAATGTTCTAGGTTGAATATTTGCAGTTCCTGACCCCAAGGGGTGAAGGGGATTAATGGGTCAGGGAAATCTGAAACTTCCCCGGATGATATTTTTTGCAAAGTAGCATGTGTATGTATACATAAAATTAGAAAAAAATGAACAGAAAACAGATGTGGATTTTGTGTATAATCATTTTCTTTCCTGAATAGCTTGATATCCTAGTCTTGTTTCCGTATGACTATTATGTTTGTGGGATAATTTTTCATGTCATTTCATGATTGTTGATTGGTTGACCTCTGTGGTGGTTTACTGCTACTGATAATTCGTCCATGTTCTGTGAGTTGCATGAATTGTATTTTTGTTCCAAGCTTCCTGAAGGTGGTCATTTGTAATGGTTTGGACATTGTTTTCTTGTGACCTCAGGTCTTGGCCAACTTCGACATTTCTTCTCCATGCTCTTA
>JAJIYU010018656.1:0-11133 GCA_030144865.1 Tinospora cordifolia
TGTTACAGTGTCAGAGGCAAAAATTGGAGCTCAAAACCAGAGGGGAAAATGGTGGTTTTGCGATTGGTTTTTGCCGGAAAAGAGGAGGAAAGAGAAGGAAAATGAGGGAAAATGAGGTGGTCTCCATTTCCATTTCGTCTTCTTTTTATATATATTTTAAGTTTTGTAAATTAAATTATATTATTTCCATTTCCTTCAAAATTCTCAAATATACTCATATGTCAATGTTTATACATTTTTTCTTAAAAAAATCATATACTTTACCCAAAAATTAACATTTTTCTCTCAAAAATCAATTAATTATCTAAATTTTTTTTCTTTCTAAAATTTAAATAATTACTTCAAAAATCATATTTTCTCCAAAAAAAATTACATTTCCTTAACAATTAAAGTATTCTCCTCCCAAAAATTATATTTCTTAATTAAACTAATTTTCTTCCATTAAATGGGCAAAATTTGAGAAAATTCATGTATTTTTATAAAAAAATCTCAGGAAAATAAGTGGGAGTTCATATGAAAAAAAAAAATAGGGTCTTCACAGGAGCAACAAATATGGATTCATAAATGAAATTCTTTTTTATTGCTATAATTTTAATGCAAAATATGTGTGTTGTATAGTATCTTTTATGACTATACTCTCTCAGGCCTTCTTGAGATTTTTAAACCTATGTAAATATTCTAGCTCTTGTTGAATTGCATTGTATATACAAAAGCAAACAGCACATTACCATGAGCCACATGCAATCATAATAAGAATATAACTAAAACACCACTGCTTAACTGTCCCACACTTTCTTCTTTCTTTCCCTTCAAAGATATCTTTGCATTATATGAAATTGTCATTCGAATTGATAACCTAGTAATAGATTATTCTTAGTTCAAAAGCAAATGGCTTCTACTTTCTTGCTCAATGCATCTACTCTCTCTATAGTTGTTATTATAAATTGCATTGTTGTTTATAATCAATCCCACAATTCTTCCAAAGAAAGCAAACCCCAGTTGGCTTAAAAAGGTTCCACTAGAACATTAACGTTATTTCTTTTATTCCTTAACATTATTATACATGTGATAAAAACTTGTTTAACCCCAATTGGCTGAAAGAGGTTTCACTAATTTGGAATTATTGAAAAATTTTCAAATTTTCATGTTTGGTTAGAAAAAAGAAGTGTGAGAAAAAAATTTTAAAGTTTTGATTGTGAGAAAATTTACTCAAAAATATTTCTTCAAAAAAGGATTTTAGAAAATAATATTATTTTAAGAGAAGTTTTATTAGCTACCAAACACACTCTTTATCTTTTGCTATATATGTTATTTTTAATTTTCAAACAAAAATGCAATTCCTAATTATAGTTTTATTTGATTTATTAGTTTGATAGTTGCTTAATGAATTAACAAATATCAACATATCGTAAAGACAAACATTTTGAGCACTTGCAATCATGCAGCATGAATAAATTGTACTGAAAATAAACCAATAACTTTATTCAGAAATAGTGAAAAAACGAATGCTTTGTACATATAATCACATATAAATTAAGAGAATGGGTAGATAGTTGAAAAAAAAAAAAAAGTAAGTAAAATAGTATGTCTAAAATTATATCAATTAATGGTACTAAAACCAAAACAATAACATCAATAAGAGAATAAATGATCCTAAAAATAAAACAATAACATTATTCACAATTAGTGAAAAGACGCATGCTTTGCACATATTGACAGATATAAATTAAGAGAATGAGTAAATAATTGAAAAAAAAAAGTAAAACAGTAAGTCTAATTGTGTCAATTAAAATAATTTAAATATTTAATATAGTTGAATTTCTTATTTATCATAATTTATATTGTAATTGATAATTAATGATTAAAGAAAGATATTTTTCAATAGTTATGTGGCAAAAAGTGAGACACTCAGATTTGTTAAGAAAATATTCTGATAAATATAGCATATATAAAATTATTATTGTCCTCTTGCCCTGCTTTTCAGGGGTATTATAAATTTATTTAACAATATAGGGTCCACGAGATTTCAATTCATGAATTGAAACAAACATAGTTTGCAATATAACTACAGTATGTATATATATATATATAATTTGGTCTTCTTTAATTTTATAGTAATTAATTAAGTAAAGGGTAGTTTCAGATAAATACGGCACATTTGTCAAACTAAGTTTGAAGTCATTGAATTACATTAACATGCATTTATGCCTTGAATCACAAAACTATATTTGGCAAACATATTGATTGTGTGATTTAAAGAGATATACTAATTTTTAAGTACAATAGTAACTAATAGTAATGTGAATTTTTTAGGTATTCCTAACCAATTAAAATGTAGGTGCAATATTATTTTAAAAAACTTTTTTATCATATAAATTAATGGTATGCACACACACACATATACATATATATAATGTAACTTCTAGAAAGTTAATTAGAAAATGATTTATTATAAGTTATTATTGAAATTAATCGTATATAGGAAAGTTATATTTTTATTTAAAAGTTAAGTATTGTACATATTCTCATATCATAATTGATTGAGTAATGGGATTCAAATAGAATACATACTCCAAGGAAAGGGCAAAAAAGAGGAAGAAAGCGTGCTAACTTTGTCATCATTCCTAAGTCGTGAAAAGAAATAAACAAATATTTGCTGTAAAGCAAAGTTACAAGCAGCAACATCACTCTTCCCACAAATCTCGGACCCAACGTTCCTAGACATTTAATTAATTACTTAAACAGGACTAGCTATAGATTCCTGTGATTTGATTATTTTAATAATTATGAAGACACATGAACAGTAGCAAAGCAAATGGAAGGCAAGATTTTTAAATTTAAGACACCCCCCAGCAACGACCTAGCTTGTAGTAAGTAGTAGTACTAGAGATCTGGTGATCAACAAGAACATGGGTGCTGACAAGAGAAATGATGGAGTAGTAGATCAAGAACAAGAAGATGAAGCTTTGTTCCATTCTTACATGACTTCTTGTGCAGTTTACTACGTCCAAAGCCCATCATCCAATGCTTCTCATGCCAACAGCAGCGAGTGCAGGAACCATGAATCTCCATTTCCATTACATAATTTCAGCCTCACCAATCATCCCAACAATTCCATTAACAATACCCACCAATTGGATGTTTCTCGGTTCATGCTCTCGCGCTACTCGTCTTCTCGAGGCTCTCACAATGCTTTTCATCATGGCCATGAGAAGAAGATTTCTTTTGATGATCTTCGTAGTCATGGGACTGGCAACGAAGATCATAGTCACCCATTGCACGGTGAAGAGGACGATGACATTGATGATGAAGATGAGGATGATGGTGATGGTGAACTAGCCAGCCGTGATGATCATAAGGATCGTTGCTATGTTGGTAGTAATATTATTGCAAAAAGGAGGAAGAAAAGAAAAGGGTGTTGGAGATTTTTTACTTTCGATGAATCTTCTTCTTGCTGTTGGATTTCACTTCAGATATTTTGGAGGCTTATGGTGAGCTTTGGAACTGCTTTACTTGTTTTCTACATGGCAACTAAGCCTCCTTCTCCCAAAATGTCTATCAAGGTAAGGACTCCACTGATTTTCCGTTTGAAATACAGCTTGCATATATTTGTAAAACAATGCTTTCTAAATATCAATTTAAACATTAAATGTTACAAGATGGTACTGTCCATCACTTTTTTTTTTATCAATGGTATACTATAAGAAACTTATGCTACAACAACGTTTACAATGATACCTATATAACGACGTTTACAATAATATTGCCAATCAAGGTGTTGTTAAACATTTAATTATTTTTAACAACGGTCACGGACTTGTTATGATAATGCGTTAGTATTTGTCTTAAACTCAAGTTCACAACATATGTTATGCCATTTGACGTTTAAAATGAAGTTTGTATGATATTTTTCATATTTGTATTTGTTCTCAATCTGAACCAGCATTCGAACTCATGTGAGTCTCTTTTGCATCAGTTGATCATTAACTAAACACTTAGCTGAGCAATAGTCTTTAGTAATTAACTTATGGAAAATGGTATGGAATTGAATACAGCAAGTGCATAATAAAACCAAATGACTTTTTTCACAAACACAGTGAGCATCAAATCATGAAAGAAATTAAAGTTAGCCCTCAAAGCGTAGACTTACTATTGCACATAATAATAGCTTTAGATTTTGAATCATAGCTTGAATGTCCCACACAGCAAGTGACCTTTCAAGTGCCTAGGCTTAAAGCTGGATCCAGTGCATAACATTATCACTAGCATCAAATAGCTAGTATAATCTGTGTAGCTTGGATGCCCGTGATGCGTAATCATGTTTTAAGTCATTTCTTTTCTTGCTAATATTAATAATTACCAATTATGATCACTATTACTCAACTTGCAATTTTATTGATTTAAAATTTTGTATCATCCTTCTATATATTTATTTAAGCGTATATGTATTTGTCCATATATATATATAGGTGGGAGGTGTCCGGGAGTTTGTGCTTGGAGAAGGTGTTGATGGATCAGGTGTTTCGACAAAGATCCTCAGCACCAATTGCTCCGTTTCTCTAGCAGTTGAAAACAAGTCTAAGCTCTATGGACTTCACATTCGTCCTTCCAAGATAGAGATGTCCTTTGGTCCTCTAGTATTTGCCACTTCACAGGTAAGTATTGATAAATTTTTCTTTTTTCTTTTCTATGTTTTAATTAATTAATGAGCTTGCACTTTGCTCTTCCTTTTTTTATTCTATTATCTTAATTAAGTAAGAAATGTTATATATATATATATATATATATATATATATATAATCGGAAAATAGAAATTTTAGAAAACATAAGGAAAGCTATATGATTATTTCTTAATTCTTTAAATTATAACCAGTAATTTGATATAAGATAATGAAAAGTATTTTCAGGTTCAATAAACCAAATGCATGCATATATACACACATATACATTATTTGTTTTAGGGTTTTGAATTTTTTTTTACTCATGGAACTTGGAAGAAAAGATGGTTGTTGTCTTATAATTTGGACCTATATATAAGGGGCAATTCTCGTGATCTAACGACGAGTAGGGAAAGATGGCATTCAAGCATTTTATCTTTCATTACCATTACTGTGTCTCAGAAGTGAACTTGTTCCTATTTTGCCACAAATCACCAGTTGATGGGGCAGCCAACGACAAATCTATCCATAGTAATGGACAAAGATCAAATCCGATTGGTGTCAAATAAATGTTATGTGATACAGTGGATGAAGTTCAAAAATTAATTAAAATGCTATAGTCGGACCAATGGCAATTATATCAAAATTGAAAGAAATGAAACATACGCTACTAGTTTGATAATACAAATAAAATACCCTAAGTGGTCAATTGCCCAACTTCTTAAAACTCCTATATTGCATTATCAATGAGGCAATCTATTATTCAATATATTGTACTCTAGATCCGGTAAGTAGCTCAAAATTAATGTACTTAAAGAATATGTAAAAATATGTGAGCACAAAGGAGTGCAGTGAGATTAATCTAACACATCATCAATACTGTATCAAGAAAACCAATATATTTGCAAACACTTTCAATTATTAGTCATTTCACATAATTCATTATTTATTAGTTAATAATAGGATCGAAAGGACTATCTTCAATATTTTTATATCTCGGATATGACATTCACCAGTCTAGAGTTAAATTTAGAGGCACCTCCTAAGACGGTCTCAGATGAGACCACCAGGGACACGTTTGTAAAAGGCTTCGGCCATCAAAGGCACTTCTTAAGAAGGGATTACCTACAAGTAAACTTGGGGCAAAATTCATATATTAATCATCTTGGGAATAATATCTTCTATCAATCCATGATCCTAATGCTTAACTTTTAACTATGGATTCTACCAACAGTGATCAAATATAGATACACTGTGTTGAATCTTTTTTATTTAAGAAGAATACTCACAACAATCAAATATAGATTGATCACACGAAAGATGATTCTAATCTTAATCGTCTTATTTTAAGCGAATCATTCAAAAAATTCTAATTCTAAGTCACATAGTACATGCATTCTCATTACAACATTTGAATGTCGATAACATGATATAACATCTCACTTTTCTACCGTTCAATAAAACTATTATTTTCAAGATATAATGCATTAAAAAAAAACAATACTTAGCATAAAACTTTACTTTATTGAAAATTATTTTAAGTGGAGTGTTATTTAATTTTTTTCGATTAATTCTATTGCAGCAATCGTTTATGGCCAATTCAATATAATAAGTTCCCTTTTTCCAAAAGCATATGTACCATATATTAATCAAGTCATGACCACGGGTATAATTAATGAAGGTAGAATCCATTGAATAAGTGTCAAGTAATATTAAGTATTAAGGTCAAATAGTGTTGCTTACAGGGCTTACATTCAACTCAAAATAATACCATGAATGTTCTCCAAATAACTTAAAAAGTCTTGACCATTATTTTAAATAAAAGCAATAAAATAATGATAGCTAAGTAGAGTCTCAAATATTTTCTTTAACATTGTCAATCTTACTATGGGCCTGCAACTACATATAAAATCGAGTGAGCTCAGAAAGCTCAATAGATCATTCTATAAAATTACCGTCATTATTTAAATTTAACATCTAAAACACACAAACACAAACACTTATCAGACATTAGGTGTTTCAAATATTAGATGTTTCAAATATTCAATTATATTAGGTTGACGTTAAGACTAAAAAGGTTCTCCTTGGTATCCCTTTGTGGTCTGAGACATTATCCTAGGATTCTATTTAAATAAAGCTAGTCATTTGTTGACAATTCAACAAGTGTACGAAATTGCAATAGTAATAACCGGTAGATACCAAGTATTATCCTCAGAGAACGGATATTAGTTAACTATCTTAAATCCCAATGTAGTATTAGCATTCATTTTATTGAGGCTCTTAGTTGAGTTGGGTTTGTTTAAATCCTAATTTGAATTGAAAACTATTGAAAGCAATAAAATTTTGTTTTGAAAACTATGTTGAGTAATTATCTAGGATAATAAATTCTTTTGTTCTCACCCTCAATCCATATTCCAATTAATTAAATCCCTAGTTATGTAGCTTCTAGCACTTATCATCATAGCCCTCTCTCAAGGTATCTTAACACCTATCAATCTTGTTCCCTAATACCCTCTTTTGAGGCGCACAAGCAACAATCTAATGTCTTGCGAACAGTAATCACGTGCAACCTCCTAAACAATCGATAACCTCACGGTCAATCTATTGATCTAGGTCTATATTGTGATAGTCCAACTATTAAACTCCTCTCCTAAGTTAGTCTAATAGTTTGAGATCATATTGTTTATGGTCAGTAAACATTAAGCATTAAACACCCAGAATGTAAAACAAAACATCAAAATCAATAAATTAGAATATGAAATCTCAGGATCCTACAATAGAAATTTACATCCTAAACTTAAGATTAACTTGTCTGATATTGTAATAAGTTCAAACATCAAAGAATAATGAATGCAAAGTAACATACTTAAAGTTTGATCCTTGATCTTCAATCTTTTGTTGTTCTTGTTCTTCGTTTCTGTTCGGCCGTCAAAATCAACTAATCTTTGAAGTTCAGAATTCTTAAAACCCTAATCTACTTTCCTATTTATAATAAAAATACTTAAAAAATCCTAAACAAAATTAGAAATACACAACTTAATCGCATTACTACAGTCAATGACCGTGGTAAACTCAGCACACATCAAAAACACGAACTTTGGATTATGGTTACCTTGGTCATTCATTTGTTCCAAAAATTTTCTTCTGGTTACCATGGTCATTAAAATGATTACCGCAGTAATTAGTGACATGATATTTCCTGCATTTGGCTTCTTCTCTAATTACCTAGGTCATTAAAACGATGACCGCGGTAACCAGTGACATGATATTTCTTGTGTTTGGCTTTTCCTCTGATTACCTAGGTTGTTAACCTAAGTAATTAGATTTATCTATATTTTCAACCATTCTTCACTTCTCTCGTGTTGTTATTTGCTATTCCGGTTCATTCTAAACCTGTATAGACACTCAAAACCTTTCCCAAACGTTATATTCACACAAAAAATGCTAGAAATAACATTAAATCATGCTAATATTCAACTAATCATGCAATAATGCTCTAAATGCATATGTAACTAAATATAAATAAATACACTTAATTTCCTATTAAACTCACGCAAATTATACATAAAATACCCATAGTATAGTTAGTGTGTTATATATGAACTAACATCATTCAATCTGGACCTAAATAAAGCGTCGTGTTACATATGACCCCCGGTCGAGTCTAATCAAACAAGGACAAAGCCACTCTAAGGGTTCAAGACACTCATGATACCCTATTTAGAACTATCGCTCTAGCATGTGGTTAACATTTTTTAATCTTATTTCAATGTACAAATAATCAAATATAATGATTAACAATATAATCATGTGTTATTTAAGTCATGTATACAATTCAATGTATCATCAAACGTTCAAGTCATGCATATCATTCAATGAATCATCTAGAATTTCTAGCAAGTAGTTCCATGAATATAACAAGAATGTAGTATATGTCATGGAATCAGTAATACAACTAGATACTTTACACTAGAATGTCCATATGTATTCAAATGAATTAGATACACATACTCAAATATCAAATCCAAATAAGAAGGGCGATAAGATCGAACTAATCTCCACCTCAATTGTTCCTCTTTTCTAATTTAGTCTGATCCTCAATGTGTCAATCCTCTCGATACAGACCTAATCATGTAATTATGATGTTAAAAGATTGTTTTCAAGTGAGAATAAGTGAATTCCTATGGTAAATAAAAGTGTTTCAATGGATGACGACATTCAGCTTGATTTCACAAGTTTTCGTACAAGATAGGTGATGTTATATGTGAGTTTTTCTGCCATCCCAAGGATTGAACACATTCAGCCCCTCTAGGCATGCACAATTTACACATTTGCCACATTTCCCTAGACTTTTCCTTAAACATATAAGATGCATTACAGGCTATACTCCATAGTTCTTATATTTAGCCATCCTCCGCTAATTTCAACCCCTTTTTAGTGGTTTTCAAGTGTTTTTCCTGGTGTCATGATGGCTGCAAACTTCCAGCCCTAAGGTGAACACAAAATCATCCATGAAGTCTTGTCGTTTCTATGTGTTTTTATGCACATACAATGTCCTACCTAAATTGTCTCCTAGAGTTTGTTTTTTATACCTAACCTCCATTCTTTCTCTTATTTTTCTTAGGGTTCTTGAGGTTTATCGTTTTGTTACTAAGCACGAATATATTCAGACCCATATGTGTGCTTAAACTACACCAAAACATTAGGCTTTTGGCATATTTTTCATTACCAACTTCTTGTGCAAGTGTGCACATGTTTTTGCCAAGGTTTCCTCACCTAGCCATGTAAAGGAGACTTTTCTTTGTGCTTAACACTCAAGTTAGAAACCTAGCCATGACTGGTTGTGTGTGCAAGTGTACAATTGCCCATAAGATTTAGGGTTTTTGGTGTTTTACCATTAAGCATCATCTTCATTTTGGCCCTTCTCCTTGGCTAAGTTCCTTCTTCTTTCTCTTGCTATTTGGAACGTTCTAAAACTGTAAGTTTAGAGAAGAATTCGGTCTAGGAAAGCGGTCGTTGACTCTCAAGTTAACGACATGGAGGGGTGTACACATGATGTAGGATTCAAGTGTCGCATTCCCTAGTTTGTGTGAACTTTGAAGACACCTCTTGGGGCTGATTTCTTGGGTGTGTATGGCCATAGTTAAAGTGTCTTTTAAGGTGAAAATAGTAGGTTTTGGACATCAAGAAAGAAGTGTTTCATGGCTAGTTTTCTAGGGTTTGGCATTAGGATTTTACGTATACACCATGGTGTTTTGTGGAAGTTGTTGTGGTTCATTTTTTTCCTTGATGATCTTGTGGCTGGTTTTAAGGACATTTACAAGGTGAGAATGGTGTTGATAAAGTGCTCAAGGTGGTGACCAAATCAAGGTTTCATGGTTGGTGCAAAGGCGGGTGGATTTGAAGCTTGAAGATGGGTGAGATAAGTGCACTTATGGTATGTTTTGCACCAACCCAAAAGGGTTCAAAATCTAGGGCATTGCTCTTTTCTCTCTATTCCGTGCCCAGATCTGCGAACCCCCTTCGTCTATCGTTTGCCCGCCCCTTCTTCTTTTCTTCTTCTTCTTCTTCTTCTTCTTCTTCTTCTTCTTCTTCTTCTTCGTTCTTCTTTTGCGCGATCTTCCTCAAATCGTCTTCTTCATTCTTCTTTTTTCTTGTTCAATTCATCTTCTTCCTTCTTCTTCTCCTTCTTCCTTCTTCTTCTTCTTCACGCAAAAAATTGCATAGCAGCTTCTGCTACGTCTTCTCCTTCATTCTTCGTTTCTTCTTCCCCTTCCTTCTTCTTCGTTCTCCTTCTGTGTGTGAAAACGCAACACAACAGCTTGTTCTTCTTCTTTTTTTCGTTCTTCTTCTTCTTTGTGCAGCACTCTCTTCTTGTATGTTCTCTTTTTTTGTTGGGACCCCTTCCCTAAGCCGAAGGGCCACCCGACCGGCATGGCGGCTCAACGAACTGACTCATCGAGTCGAGTCCTCCCAGCCGCCGTTAAGCCTTTCCAACCTTGACATTCATGCCACATCAGAGTAATCTAAACATCCATTTAATTAAAGCACGAAAGTAAACAATACATTACATGTTGTCATATTCCAAAAGTACAAAGGTACATAGTTCGACATTTAGAAGTTCAGGCTTACAAAAAAAATGACCGACCTATCGATAGAAACATAAAGGGAATACAGGACCACACGAGAAACTAGGCTATCACAACGCCTTTCCCTCTATCAGCCGCTGAGGAACCTGAAATGTTAGTAGAGTAGTGAGCCTAATATTCAACGTGGCTCAGTGAGTAGGAAAACCAGTATATCATCTAACTAGTACTCCAAAAACCGTGCATGTATGCATGAGTAGTAATTGAAAGCATGGTACGTAGTAAAACAATTATAAATAGTGCAACAGTTAAGGAAAAATAATTTAAATACATGCAGCTCAAAACTATATCCAGACTAGGGTTTAAATCATCAATACAACCCTATGGTC
>JAJIYU010018657.1:0-11132 GCA_030144865.1 Tinospora cordifolia
TTAGTATCATGCTTAGGCTTTATTTCAAAGTATGATGCATGATTTTGATTATTTCATGATTAAATTTTCAGTTTGATCATATGCTGAATTTATTTATTTTAGTTTCATGTTTTGAAATTTATCTTATGATTCAAGAATATATGATTTAACAAAGATGATGGTGAAAATAACCACGTACCATCATAACAAACGTATGGATTGTTATGGATGTTCTTTTCATATGATTAGTTCATATGGTTCTAAGACCAAAATACTTAGTTGGTGGGTAAAGTCCCTTAAGTTCCAAAAGTCCAATGAAATTGGCTAAGAAAGGGTATATTTCACTCTAAGGAGGTATTTTATTAAGAACTTCAAGGGCTTCAAAACCCTTTTGGTCTAAAATCTCAACTTTAAACAAATGGATGTTTGAAACGCCTAATGTATGCAAGTGTTTGAAATATAAATGTGTTATTGATTTGAATTTGAAAAAGATCCACTGAGCTTTGTGCTCACCCCTTCCTCTTTTTTTTTTTTAAAGGAAATTAAACTATAAAGACCATGAAATTTGGATTTTAGCAAGTTTCTATTTTTTAAAAGTTTCTTTTTAATGTAAGGGCATGTTGCCCAATTTTGAAAAAGTCTTCCGCTAAAATTTTATTTTATTTTAGAGCTTATGAATTTCTTTTGATCAACAATGTAATAGTTTATATTATAAAGTTATGTATTTTCTTTTTTATGAATAAAGAAGTTGAATTTTTTTTATCTTTAATTGCCTTGATTTTATTGAATGATATTTGTATTCTTGAATCTAATCTAAGGCACGAGGTATTGAAAAATAGAAAGTCAAGTGTGTGTCACTTGTAAAGTAACATGACCCAACTCGCCAAATGGTTAAGTACACTATCAAATAATGGTGGTTATGTCCAACACTAAAGAATGTATGGGTTGGGGTGTTACAAAAGTAGGAACACATCTGGCTAACTCTGTAAATCTCTGCTCGCACTTTGTGACTATCATGGTCCTCTTTTTTCGGCTGACAAACTTTGACTACAACTACCTCTTTCTTATAGTGGAAACAAACTTATTATAGAACCTTGTCTTGAAATCCTTCCATCTCATAACTGTCTGATCAATGGTGGGGTCATTCACAATAATCTCCCACCAATGGTAGGCTGGCCCTACCAGTTGATGCATTGCCAGTGGCACTCTCCTGGGCCCAGATGCCCCTATAGCGTCTAGGTGCTTATTCATCTCTGTGAACCACCTGTCGACTACCATATAATCATCAGTTCCCTCAAAAGTACTGGGACGTAGCTTCTGGAACTCTACCAATAGATCCTTCAGCTCCCTATCAAACCCGATAGATCTATTTTGTGGCATTGCCTTCGTGGAAGTGTACCCCTAATGAACCAGAGGCTCAGCCTGTACCGGTGGCTCTGTTGATAACTATGGCTGCACTTGTAGCTATACCGGTACTGATGGCTGTAGGGTCCTCATAGCCTACTCCACTTCCATCTGCATCATCTCGGTGATGGCCTCTGGCATTAGGGTACCCACCACCAGTGTTGGTGCCACAGAAGTGCCCTCATCACTATGCCCCACCTTGGATCTATCCCTGCCTCTAGCCATGCCTCTGTTGGGTTTACCTTGACTTCTCGGCATTATCTACTAGTTAAAGATTTATTTTAGTATCCAATAATTTTAATTGTATTGAAGAAAAAAATTTTTAGTAATAGAAAATGAAATGTAACTATGTTCCAGCTTCAATTCGGTATCAAAGCTTTTTTTTTTTCAAAAACTTCAAATACTGTGACTTGTGATAATGTCGACTCATTTAACCCATATATACCCTTCACGTTGTCGTGCTATTGTGACTCTAAATTCAAGTCTCTAGGTTTTCAATTTGTTTCAGTAGCCTAAGGGTTTATGCTTCTTAGTCAACAACAATGTGCTTGTTTCTGGGTATGGGAATTTGGGTAAAATACTCAAATTAATTATACTACAAATCAATCATATAAGCACACAACAAATAATCAAACAATTCACGATGGCATAATGGAATCCCAAGTTTCCATCTGTGCTTAAGCCTAGACTTCCATTCAAAATTTCCATCATGGCTAATATATTTTCACCAAATCCTGGTGTCCAAGGATGATGCAAGACCCACCGTACGCATTTGTCCCATTAAAGTAAAATATAGTACGTGCAAGTTCTTCCAAAGAGACTGATCATTGCCCATTACAATTTCGCAAATGTCTCGATTTCTAAGGCTTCGCAAGCCCTACTATGCTTGACCATCCCATACCAATCAAACACAGTGCGTACAAGTTCTGCCAAGGAAATGATCACTCACCATACATGGCCCATCATTCTTCAAACTCGGGATTCTTCCATACCCCTAAATCCCTATGCATCCCATAACTACATAGAAAGTAGAGGTACATGATCCTCTTGAATCGTATCCTGACCAAACAAGTATGTGTTGTCACATTATCAGTTTCTAACTTATATCCTAAAAGCTTTTATTTTAGATTCACTATAATCCTAACACAACACCAGGTCTTTACCTAGACCTATGGTCTATGTATTTGGCAATTCCTATTTCACTGCTCAAAATTTTTAAAACTCGATGAAAATACTTTCCAGTAAAAATCAAATCCGATGACCATTTCATTCCAATGAAAAATCTATTCCCAATGAGCTACTAACTGAGCTCTGACTTTTCCTAGCGAGCTACTAACTAAGCTCTGATACCAACTTTGTAACAGTCCAGCTCATGGTCCCACGTGTTCCCTTGAGCTGCGGGCGGAGAAGACACGCCCACTCGATTGGAGAAGCCGCTACCATATTGTCTGCCGAAAGCCGGCGACGCTACCTCTTTCTTTCACAACTTTATTTTAAA
The DNA here is from genome assembly GCA_030144865.1 of Tinospora cordifolia. Classification (NCBI taxonomy): domain Eukaryota; kingdom Viridiplantae; phylum Streptophyta; class Magnoliopsida; order Ranunculales; family Menispermaceae; genus Tinospora; species Tinospora cordifolia. The sequence goes on from JAJIYU010018657.1 coordinate 2,882, forward strand.
TCTCATTTAGTGAAACATTCTAATAAAATTTTCAATGTTAATGAGAAATAATTTCAAAAATAAACAATTTGTGTAACCATCATTTTCTCAAGTAAATAAAATGATTTAACATAAATATTTAGCTTCAAGGGCCCCAGTCCAACATTAGATAATAGATTGGAATTTTCAAAAGTAAATTAAAATACTTAAAGAATTTGAAAGTCTGTCAATACAAAAAGGAAAGAAAAGGGCCACATGCCTAGTTCAGATTAAATACCAATGTTAAACAAAAGATTTAGGAAACATGTGAACCTTCACAATGGGGTTTCAACAAAATAGTAGAGTCTTCCGAGGTGACTGTCGACTCATATAGCTTCAAGGGTCACTTGAAAAAGAAAGCGGGTGAGCTTGAGAGCCCAGTGAATCATACCTATACATCGCTAGCATTATTTAAACTAGAAAACAAAACATTCAAGCATTTCATAACATTAGGTGTTTCACACATTTAATTATTTTATTGTAACCTAAGACTGAAAGAGTCCATAATCCTCTTGGTAAGCCCCTGTGGTTCGAAAGTGAATCTTGGTATGCTATACAACTATACCGTTGGGACCACTGCCTAAGGAAGGGGTAACACTCTACGACTATTACCAACTTTTGAAGACAATATTAGTCGTCATAGGCAGCTCTCTGGTGAAGGTACCTACGATGCACTCATGGCTCGTCCATCACAAGGAGACATACGATGCACCGGTAGCTCGTCCATCGTAGCGGTATGTGTGTTCTTAATCATCCTTTAATCTTCTTTAGTTTCACAGTTCATTCCAATTCATACCAATCATCATTCGACATAAAAATAAATTTCCAAATAAAAGAGATTCGCATGCTTAAACATTCAGGAAATACTTCAATGGAGCCAATCTCCATGCAAGATATTTAAGCAAATAACCAGTCATCATGAATTCACATTACATCATTCCAAATAGGAATCAACAAAATATCCTAGCATGCTTCTAGTTACAGTAAATATAAATACGCATCATGTTTTGCATTCAAAGTCTAAAAGAGGCTAGGGAATACAGTAATTCCACCAACATGAATGTGTCGAAATTTTTCCTCGCGTCCCTTTGATGAGATATATAGCTCAACCCTTTAATCTAGCAATATAAAAATTAATGGAATAAATTTACTAGGCTCTTATTTCCTCTCAAACTTAAATGAAATAATCACAACCATAATAACCTCCCAAAATTCCCTTTAAGCTCTTTAATGAATAGTTTCACTTAAATATGATTGCTCCAACATTCAATATTTGCATTTAGATTCCAAATAAATTTTATCTCCTATCTCTGATCCCCCAAACATCAATAATATTTCTTTTCCTATCAAAATCGTCCATCCATATTAAAATAAATTTATTATGAACAAAATAAGACTTCTAAATATCAAGCTCCAAATTATAGGGTCCAAAAATCCTTTTTTTTCCTATAAAAGATCCTGGACCTCCAAAAATTCATTCTTCACAAAATTGATCGCAAATCTATAAAATAAAAGTCCTTCTAATGAGCCCAAAATTCTAGTTATTCATTCAAGTTGAATTTAAAATAAATATTGGGCATTCACATTGAATTTTAAGGTGAATAATGAGACTTGGATATTTTTGGGGTACTCGCGAGGCACTTATATATTTATTTATTTAAAATGGAAGCCCTTGTGCGAGTGTGCACCATTCATGGTCCTCACTCATGTTTTTCTTTCATTTCCAACATCCAAATAATTTTAAATAAATGACACGTAATAGTACAACAAAAAAAATATGAACTTCTAGGTGATGGTCATTCACAAAATGAGAGGCTTCACAAATATTAATTTTCCTTTATATCTAATGCATCCGAAAAACACATTCCTCAAAAATAAAAACTTGTAAAAATATTAAAACATAGAACCTAAGTCTTGGGCATTCAAGAAATGCAAAGCTTTGCAAAATAAGATAAAAAAAATGCAAAGCTTCGTTTGTGGTCACAAACGCGAAGGTCTAGCATTCGTGAGCCTCAAATGCAAGACTCTTTCGCGTGGGGTTTGAATGTTAATAGCCAAATAAACCCCACACAACAAGCATCTGATGCAAGATTTTTCTAGAACAAAAGAAATCTATACCTTGCAGCTTCATTTCCCTTTTGTTCCCTTTTCGAAACTAGATTTGATGCCCTAGATCTGTAACAAATCCAAATGCTCACATTCAAGCTTCACATTTCAGCAATAATCTCCCAAAATACCAACACAAATCATTTAAAATATCCATTAGAAGGCAAAATGAAGCTCACCATGTTCCTAACAATTTCAGACACCACGCATAGTAGCACACCGGTTTTTCTCCTTCTTCTTCCTCGTACGGATGCACCAACAATAGAAATGTTCGCTGCTTCTTCGTCCTTCTGTCTTCCATGCACCAGCAGCTACAGATCTTGTTCTTCTTCCTTGCACGGACAGCTCTGGTTGTGATTTCATTCTTCTGTTCTTCGTGTACCAGCTGTTGCAAATCTTTGTTTTGATCTTCGTCGCGCGAACACCACCACTAGCAAGTTGATTTCGATCTATTCTTCGCGCAGGATGATGCACACCACGTCGATCTTCTTCTTCCCCTATTCTTCACCCAAGCACCAACATGTCTTCTTCTTCGTTTCACACTTGAAAACACACTAGCAGCAAGGCTATTTTTCTTCTTCATGCATGGATGGACTAGTAGCTGCAAAGGTTGTTTCGTTTCGATCTTCTTCCGCGCAACGCAAGAACACTCCACTAGCAACAGATTTGCGCCAGATTAGGCGTTCCCCTCTTCTTCCTTGCGTGAATCACAGCTGAGATTTGTGTTCTTCGCACACAGATCTCAGACCTCAAGTCTCCTATTTTTTTTTTTGTTTCTTGTTGTTTCCTTTGTTTAATCTTGTTTCTTTCCTCTTTCTTTTTATTTCCTCAAGCAAGGAAAAATAAGGGTCTATTTTATTTTATTTATTTACTTTTTTTGTTAGTTCTCTCTCTTTTTTTTGGTTCAAAAGTCAAATGAAGAAGGAAAGAAAAGAAAGAAAAATATAATAAGAGCCTATTTTGTTTCTTTCTTCCTGCCAAATTAGTGCATTTAAAACTTCATAAAATTTTTGCTATTATTATTTTTTTCATATGCTTCGTGCCTTTGTAACCATGCAATCTTATTTATTTATTTTTATTATTCTCCTTTTTTTATTCTTTTGTTCGTCCAAAACAGAGCAAACAAGTTATATACTGTTTTTTCTTGACAACCATTTTCTGATTTATTATACTAACCATATGATATTCAAATATATATATTTAAAATATGATTTTTATTTAATTTATTTAGTTGATAAATTTATATTTTTGATTTCGTTGTACCGTGCTTGCGTTACAAAATTTGGGTTATGACAATGAGATGCTCCACTGTCCATTGACCATGATTGAACATTCATAGTGTTAGGTGTAGCAAGAAACACCACTTGAGCCATTTGTTACAAATGAAGATAGATTGGACTCCATGTATACAATATCAGTTTGATAGAAATAGATATCAGTTGCATGTTTGATTTTTTTCACATATTTGACATATAGGCTTAGAATTATTTCCTGATCTATCACGACCTCTTGCTCCTCTTCTATTATTACATTGCTTTTGATTGAAATTGTGTCCACCCTGGTTGAGTCCTTGATACACCTATTGTCTTGAAACATTCTTGGCAGAAAATTGATTGCCAAAGTTATTATTTTTGGTAAGAACAACACCAGCAGAAGTAAATGAATTATTCAATATAAAAACAATTGACAATTTATTCAATGGTTCCAGTTGCGATTCAAAATTAAGCAAAAGAAAATGTAATTCTTGCAAAGATAAAGATTCTTTATCTAGTAATAAGGTTGTTATAGGTAGATAATTAGTTCCCAATCTTGCAAGTGTGCGAGTAACTAGATCAACGACAGGGAATAGTTGTCCAGTAGTTGACAGATAGTTTGAGTACTTCTTCATTTTAATGAGATATTGAGACATTGTCATGTCTTCTTTACGTGTGGTTTGAATTCCAATTCTGCATAGTTAGATTGTTGTTCTATTATGAGCTCCACATTGTTACTCTATTGCCTTCCATGCCTTATTAGAAGTTTTGTTCCTATAATTTGATTAACCAAAAATTTTGTAAGTGTTTTAAGTGACTAGCCAAGGAGCAATTGTTTAGTGCTTATCCATTTTTCGAACAGTGGATTGGATTTAACTTCTAAATCATCACCATTAACACTTATGATAGTTGTAGGTGGACATGGCTTTGTGCCAAATGGATAGCGCATCTAATTTATGGCTTCAAATCACTAATAATACCATTTATTTCTCAAACATAAAGTTGTTTTTATCTAATTTGATGGATATGGATTGTGTCAAGCTTCCTCCAAATGCTTAAGACAATAGTTTTATTGCATCCTTGAGACATTCCTTAAACAGTAATATTTGATGATATATCTACCATGGAGTCAGCCTTCTTACTATGAAACCAAGAGAGAATTCATTTTACAGGTGACAAAAAAACAGAGAAAGAAAAATACAAAGAATATGATCTTTATTATGTGAAAAATGAATCAATTACAATTCACAGCACACGCACACGCACACACACACACACACACACACACACATATATATATATATATATATATATATCGCAACCCTTACATCTATAACTTATCTTCTCATAACCCCATACACTTAACTGTTAAATCTTTTAACATTTATACAACCTGAACAACCTTCTTTTAACAACTTCAATCTGTAATCCACCACTCAATATGTTATCCTTCCATCTTGAATTTATTGCATCCAACAAAGCCCTTCTTACAAAAATTGGGCGAGAATTTGACATAGATTATTCCTTGACAGGTGTATTAGCTAGGCTCAAAGGATCTTAATAGGGTTTTAGACCTAAATAAGAGATTTCTCTGTACATTCAATTCAGTCTCCTTAGAATTTGACTTTAAGGATTCTTGGTTTACAACTTTTCCCTCGTGAGGGACAGAAGGCTAATTGTGGCAAACTCCTCGACATCTATGGCCCAAGACACTTCTACATAAGGGTTGACAAGGAGAAAAGAGAGGGAAGGAAAGTCATCTTAATAGAAAGCCATAAAAGGGAATAAGGGAAGGAAGAACAATTACCCAACAAATGAGGTTCAGAGAAAAGGTAGAAGCACGAAATCTCCAGTGAAAGGGTTGTAAACTTAAAGAGTGTCGAGCACAAAAATCCCAAGATGAGCAAGAAAGCAAGAAGTTTGAAATTCTCAAAGAGGAACAACAGAGAAAGACAGACTATTTATAGTGAAAATGCACCTACTGCTACTTAACAAGCATACTTATTACCTTGTTTTAGATGTGTGCATCACAATGATTGTGAAAAATGTTGCAAGTGGCATATGGACCATACACACATTGACGCCTTGGCGCCATACTAACCCGAACATATATAGCACTGTAGATCGACAAACACAACCCATCTCTCAGCTTGGGAAAAGTTTACATGGTACAAAGCTAAGGCCATGGTGAATACTACAAGATGAGATGTTCATCATTGAACACACCATGGGCTGACTTTGAGGAGCCTAGACATCAAGATCCATCTAACATTCTGTCTCACAGCTTGCCGATGGCCTCAGCTACCAATGACCAAGAAATTATCTATTCTCGAATTACTTGTATGATTTCTGCCTCTAATCTGCTGAGATCTAACAAATGCATTCGAGGGATTTATGTAACAAAATTCTGTTGTTGAAATAATAATTTTTATTAAAAATAGAAAATTTGTTTTCTTATTAAGAATAATATCTGTAATTGTGATGAAAATAGTCATAAAAAACCCTCTACTACACTAAATGCAGATTCTCATATTATATTTAGCTGAAATGAGGCAAAGTCAGGAGTAAGAAATTGTTTAGCTACAAGTCAGAGTCCTCACTACACAGTAGTGTAATATGAGAATTTTTAGAATTTTTATTACAAGTAATTAGTAGGTCTAGGTAATTATTGTTTCTTTTTTTTTTTTTCAGTTTTTTATGTATTAAATTACAAATATTAAAGAATAAATTTTTTTAAAATAAGTCATAGTTAATTTCAAATTTAAAAATATAATAATTGTTAACACACTCAAATAAATTTTCTTTAATTATTAAATTTTATTATAGAATGATAATTTGAAATAATCAGTGGACACTTTTGCATCCGAAAGTATTTGCAAAACTTTAGAAGAATTTGAAAAAAAAAATATATTGAATAATATTTGTTGGATTGCCAAAGCCTGAAACTTCATACGCTAATCCTCTTTACCGTGGAAGATGATTTTTTATTTAATTTATATTTTGATAATCGCAAATAATTATTTTCATGTTGATGAAAATGGAAAACCCTTATTACAAATAATAAATAGGTGAAAGTGATTATTTTTAACCACATATCAACTTTTACGTTTCATCATTAAAATGAAAATTAATTGGAGAATGTAAGATGAACTAAGTGCGTTTTGATCTTGTACTTATTCCTCCATACTATTTAGATATTATATTTGTAGTTTTACTTCTTTAAAAAGGAATAAATTTTGAAACCTTAATTTTATAATATTTACAATTATTAAATAATTAATATATATTTTGCAATATAAGTACTATAATTATATAAAAATTATAACTACAATACTTTATTCATCATTATTATTATTATTATTATTATTATTATTATTATTATTATTATTATTATTATTATTATTTTGGTAAAAAGGATTGACACTCTTGATTGAAACCCACCCAAATATAATTGTGGTGAGAATGCCATTTTTAACTTATCCTTTTTGTCACATAGAAAACTACAAAACAAACAAGACAAAGAAAGAAAAATACTCGAACGGAATTAGGACAGGAAGGCCGACAAACCAAGTTGGTGTCCTCTATGGCATTTGAAGAGCACCAGGAAAAACTATTAAAATAGGCATGACATTTTATTCATATCCCTTTTAAGGCAGGAAAAAATATTCTCTATCCCCATTGAGGCAAGTTTGTGACAGCTTAATACCATGACAACGCTAAGTGGTCAAAGGGGAGTTGCCTAAACAAGTAGTTGTTGTCCATTGAATGTGTGACACCTACTTGGTTTAGGCCAAGACTAGATATTGCCCCTTCAAGGAGCGTCATTTAGGTGAACCTCAAGTAAGTGCTGCCCCTTTTAAGGGGAGGGACCTACTTTACTACATGCCGCCTCTTAAAGGTGCGTCATGTAGGCGAATTAAACCTCTCACAAGTGCCCTACGGTTTCATCTTTCTCCCCCATTTTTACTTTTACTATTGCGTTTTTTACTATTGCTGCGAGCTGGTACGAGTAATTGCGAGTGGCTATTCATGTGAGATGTTTTCACTGTTGTGAGTAGCTATTGCAAGATCGATGCCCCCCTTGAAGCAACAATAGTAATTGGATTGATGTGACCGTCATGCTAAACCTTCGATGAATGTTGGTGTGAGTCGTATGGTGATTGTCAAACAAAACCCCACAATTTGACCTATCTCCCCCATTTTTACTACTACAGTTTTTACTGTTGTTGTGAGATGTTGTGAGTGGTTGTTTTTTTCTGGCAAGGGGAACGGGGAGGATAGGGAACAAGGAAGCTCAACCCCACAAGGACCCACAACCCAACCCAAGCTAGACCCAACCCCAGGAGCCTCTAATTGTGAGTGGTTGTTGGTGAGACATTTTCATCGTTGTGAGTGGCTGTTGCAAGACCAATGTCGGCCCTTGAAGCAACAATAATAACCAGATCAACATCCCAATGAGTGTGGTGCAAGACCTTCAACAAATGTTGGTGCAAGACCTCTGCAAGACTTTGTATGAGAACTCCAATGTTAATAGAGTTTACATAAACTAAAGAGGAAGTGCCCCGTTTGCTAGGTAGGATAAATTTTAGTACGATTTGTCTTAATATTATTATTATTATTATTAAAGAAAGTGGATTGAAGAGAATTTATGTGGAGGCTAATATTTAATTTTCTTATTTAATTTCTATATGAAAGTTTCAAGGCTACTATTTAATTTTCTTTTTTAATATCTTTTTCAAAGAGGTCTTGAGTACTGTTGAGATCTTAGTGGCAGTAACTATATATTTTTTTTAATTAATGATTTATGTTATGAAATAAAAAGAAAAAGTACTAGAAGATCAAGAAAAGAAGAAGAAGAACTCAATAACATAAGA
>JAJIYU010018658.1:0-11140 GCA_030144865.1 Tinospora cordifolia
ACCATAAACAAGAAATTGTTTGAATCGCCTAATGTACAAAAGTGTTTGATATGCTTGGTTTGTTTGAATTGAAATAATGATTTAGATGTTTAGAAAGATCCACTAGGCTATTCACCCCTTCCTTCTATTTTTCAGGTATTTGATTTACATGAAGACCATGAAAATTAGTTAGGTTCTTTTATTTAAAAAGTTTTTTTTTTGTAAAGGCATGCTGCCCAAGTTTTAAGACTTCCGCTGCAATTATACTTTTTTCAAATTATGTACTCAATTTTATTTAATTAATTGAGTTTATGAATTTTAATTATTTCTTTTATTTTTGCCTTATTAAATTCCTAAATTTAAGTCATGTACTGTTAAATACAATCAAGGCATGAAATAATTGAAATAGAAAGAAAGTCAAGTGTGCGTCACTTGTAAAGTAACACCGGCCCGGCCCGCCATTTGGTTTAGTCCATCGTCAAGAGAATGGTGGTCGTGTCCAATGGTTAAAGATATGGGGGTTGGGGTGTTACAAAGAGGCCCAAGAATGAAAATGATCAAGGGGCTCAAAAGAAAAGTAAGAATAGTTGAAATACTAATAAGGGGGACGAAAATAAAATGCCCCAATGGCAAAATCGACCCAAGACGAAAAAACAATTAGAGTTGGCTAGACATCAAGGGCGATGTTTCAACTGTAATCAGCGAGGGCACCTATCGAAGTTTTGTCCTAGCAAAACCCAGATACGACAACAACAACAACCTCCAAATAATCAAGGGGCAGAAGAGAATGTACGTGCTCAACAGCAACTGCCTCAACAAAATAACAACCAGGGGCAAAATCAAAACCAGGGTCGAACACAAAATCAGAACCAAGGCCGAGGGTAAAACTAGGCGAGTGTATTTGCTATCGCTAAATCCCCGAAAGACCAAATCCCTGCTGTCGAAGGTACATTCCTGTTATTTAACATTGTTGTAAAAGTCTTGTTTGATTCGGGTGCCACTAAGTCGTTTGTGTCAAAAGAACTAGTCAGAAGATTACAACTAGTGACATCCACATCACCAGAACCATTGCATGTGTCCACTCCTATAGGAGACACTATAGTTACTCGGAAAGCTTGCACATGTGAATTAAGATTTGGAGACAAACTAGTAACTATCGACCTTAGACTATTACCTTTCCAACGGTATGATGTGATATTGGTTATGGACTGGTTGACTCAACACCAGGCTAAGATCGATTGCCTAAGACGAAGAGTCACATTAACTTTACCATCCGAAGAGTTAGTAAAAGTCAATGGGGATATGCAGAGACTACCTCGGAGTCCTATGACAGCCATGTTACATTGTCTAAAAGAGAGTGATAACTTCAAACAATTGCTAAAGGACGATATTAGATCTGGAGAACCTAAGAAGATTTTGGAGATACCCTTAGTACGAAAATATGCAGATATATTCCTAAATGATTTGCCTGGACTACCGCCACACAGGGAGGTAAAGTTCAAGATTGAACTTTATTCAGGCACAAATCCTATAGCTATTTCTCCTTATCGAATGGCGCCAGTTGAACTAATTGAACTCAAGACACAATTGGATGAACTCCGTGAAAAGGGATTCATTCGACCCAATGAATCACCATGGAGAGCTCCAGTATTATTTGTGAAAAAGAAAGACGGATCCATGAGGTTGTGTGTCGATTATCGAAAATTAAATCTGGCAACCATAAAGAACAAATATCCTTTGCCAAGGATAGACGACCTATTTGATCAATTAAGGGGAGCTACTCATTTCTCTAAGATTGATCTTAGGTCAGGCTATCATCAGTTGATAATCTGAGAGTCATATATACCTAAAACAACCTTTAGAACGAGATACAAACATTTTGAGTTCACCTTGATGCCCTTTGGTTTGACCAATGCCCCAACAACATTCATGGATTTAATGAACCGAGTGTTTAGACAATATCTTGACTGCTTTGTAGTGGTATTTGTAGATGACATTCTAATTTATTCAAAGACAGAAGCTGAACACTTAGAACACTTGCGGATAGTTTTGGAAACCTTTAGAAATCACCAACTATATGCCAAGTTTAGCAAGTGTGAGTTCTGGATGAAGACGGTGAAGTTCCTTGGCCATGTAGTATCAGCAGAAGGCATCTCTGTAGATTCGGAGAAGGTGGAAGTTGTCATAAATTGGAAATAGCCAAAGACAGTTATGAAGATCAGGAGTTTCTTAGGCCTGGTTGGATACTACAGAAGGTTCATACAAGATTTTTTTAAACTAGCAGAACCTATGACCAAGCTAACTAGGAAGGGAGTTAAGTTCAATTGGGATGAGAAGTGTGAACAATCATTCCAAAAACTAAAGAAGAGACTGACTACGGCCCCCATCCTAGTCACTCCAATTCATGGGGTTACCTTTACCCTTTATACTGATGCATCACTAAATGGGTTGGGAACAGTATTGATGCAAGGAAGACAAATAGTTGCTTACGCCTCGTAACAACTGAAGGTCCATGAGAAGAACTACCCCACTCACGACCTAGAGTTAGTAGCCATTGTATTTGCCTTAAAGATTTGAAAACACTACCTTTATGGTGAGAAATTTGATCTGTTTTTAGATCACAAGAGCTTGACGTACATCTATACCCAAAAGGAGTTGAACCTCAAGCAACGGAGATGGATGGAGTTCTTGAAAGACTATGATTTTCAACTACACTACCATCCAGGGAAGGCCAATGTAGTGGTTGATGCCTTGAGTAGAAAGTTCAACAAACAGGAGGAAGAGAAAGGCTAGATGTACCAGTTGATCGATGATTTTAGGCTAGGTGTAACTCTAAATGAAAAACAAGCCTACCTCTACACTATGTCTTGCCAACCGAATCTTCTGCACCAGATCAGGGATGAACAAAAACAAGACAAATGGCTTACCAGTCTGATTGAGGAAGTTACACAGGGTAAGCATGCTGACTTCAGGTTAGATGCCAAAAATATCTTAAGGTTCAAGAAAAGGATCTATGTACCTCAGAATGGACAGAGTAAGCAAACAACACTAGATGAGGCCCATCAAACCAAGTATATGATGTTTGACATGTCAACAAGTGAAGGCAGAGCACAAGAAACCTTCAGGGATGTTACAACTACTTTTGATACCAAAAAAGAAGTGGGACAACATCGTGATGGACTTTGTTAGCGGCCTGCCAAGGAATTAGAAGGGGGAAGACACCGTATGAGTGATTGTGGATCGTTTGATGAAAGTAGCTCACTTCCTACCCATTCGATCTACAGATTCCGTTGGGAAACTTGGAGAGTTATATGTCAAGGAAATTGTCAGATTCCATGGTGTTCCCACAACCATCGTGTCTGATAGAGATTCTAGGTTCACTTCTCAGTTCTGGCAGAGTTTGCAAAAAGAACTAGGAAGCAGACTCACCATAAGCACTGCATTCCATCCTCAGACCGACGGACAATCAAAAAGGGTCATTCAGATAATAGAAGATATGTTAAGAGCTTGTGTCTTTGATTTCAAAGGCAACTGGAGCAAGTACCTACATTTAGCAGAGTTTGCCTATAACAATAGTTATCAGGTAAGTATCAAGATGGCTCCATATGAAGCACTCTATAGCAGACCTTGCAGATCGTCGTCTTGTTGTGCAAACTTTGAGGATCGAGTCCTCACAGGACCAGAATTGGTAGAAAAAATGAACACCCAGGTAAAGAAGATTCAGAAGAGGCTAATGACAGCTCAGAGTATGCAGAAAAGTTATGCAAACAAAAGAAGAAGACCTCTAAAATCTTAACCAGGTGACAGAGTTTTCCTAAAGATTAGTCCACAGAAAGGGATAAGACAATTTGGAATCAAGGGGAAGCTAGCACCGAGGTTTATTGGCCCATTTGAGATACTGAAGCGGGTTGGTGAATGCGCCTATGAGCTGGACTTGCCAAATCATATGTCTTTGATTCATAACGTATTCCATGTGTCGATGTTGCGAAAGTACGAGCCAGACCCATCACATATCATACACTGGGAAGAAGTCGTACTTCGAGACAATGCAACTTACGAGGAACCAGCAATCGGAATATTAGATCATAAAGTACAAAATCTCAGGACTAAGGACATTCTGCTGGTTAAGGTTCTGTCGAGACATCATGATTTGGAAGAAACAACCTGGGAGCTGGAAAGTGAGATGTAGAACAAATATCCAGGTCTCTTCACCCACAATACCTAACCAAACAATATTGACGTGGATAAGTACAAATTTCGAGGACGAAATTTATTCTAAGGAGGATAGGTTGTAATACCTACAATTTTAGCGTTGTAACATCCAAAATTTGAATTTAAAAAAAATTAAAAATTACTTTTCAAATATACGGTTACTGTTTACAAATACAGTCACTATTTTGTCGACAGACAAAATAAGGTTCGGTGGTTACTATAGCTACAGTAACAGGCACTGTAGCTACGGTAACAAACTATTTGTAACTGTGCGATTTCGTCTTTTTCTGCCAGAAAAATCTATAAACCCCCCCCCCCATTCTGAAAATTCATTCCCGCAAGAAAGAAAGAATTTCTTCGCTTCTCTTGTTCTTCAGCTGTTTTTGGCAGCAAAGAAAGAATTTCTTCGCTTACTCTCTTCACTTCTCTTGTTCTTCAGCTGTTTTTGGCAGCAAATATAGTAGTAGGAAGGGAAAAACACTAGTTTCTGCATAGCAGTAGTGAAGATCTACTGTTGGGTACCTCTTTTGAAGCAATTGGAGGGTTTTTCTGATCAAAGCAGGTATAATCACTCTGTTCTAGTCTCTATTTAAGATTGGAGATGTCGTTGTTCATTTCAGTACGCATACGTAGTCTACTGTTCATATATACGGTACTGTTCATGGGCAGTTATTAAATGACATTTTCAAAACGTAGATCCTAATGACTGTTAGCCAAAGACTCGGAACAAGTTGAGATTCAGGGAATTACTACTGAGGTGGAAGTGATTACTCTACTCTCTAGTATTATTTGAATTTTAATGTTGAATATGTGATGTTTGCATTGTTTGAATGCCTAGAAATATGCAAAGTTGTTGACTAAATGATTTGTGAAAGATTTTTCTTTATTTTTAATTTATATTATTTATGACCGAGAGAGTATGCCCTGTAGTTGCGTCTTATATGATTTTCTATATCAGAAATCGACAGTCATTGTTTTCACCTATGAAAATATTGATTTATGATGTCCTGCTGATGGAATGTTTAATTATTAATGAAATATTTATTTTATTATGCTTTGTTCACAAAAATAAGATTAAATAAAGATTTCAACTGCGTACCGGCGCGGGAACGAATGTCCTTCGTGTATGTTCCATGCAGAATTAGAACTAGTTGTCAGGATTGACACCTGAATGAACTGGGTTTCAGAAATGATCCTAGAGAAGGGTTTGAGTTTCAGAATTGATCTCTCTCCCCAGATTTGGAACACAGAGGTTAACCCCTTTCTGTCTAATTGACAACTGTTGATAAATAAATGTTTGAAACGCCTAATGGATGATAAGTGTTTGCATGTTCAATGTTTGGTTTAAATAACGCTATGGATGTACTGTGTATGATCCACTGGGCTCTTAAACTCACCCAATCATTTTTTTCAGGTAACTATTGAAGACATCACCCCAACAGATCAATGTAAATTAATAACAGTGTGTCTCACAGTATAAGGATAGTAGAAAATAAACTGTATTGTAGGGCTTGTAACCCACTATATTTGATCATGTCAGATGTCGATAGTATTTGTATTATCAAAAGATGGCTATGGAGCCCACAAAATTGTTCATAACTCTGATCATAAATCAATGTTTTCAGTTAGTTTGAAATACTGAGATTATTGTGTTTTTGTTGTATTTATACTCTATATCTTGGGATATAATCTGATGAAACTAACAAATGTGATAAATGATGAAAAGAAAAAGTAATATCCCCAGTTCTCAGATAGAAAGCAGGATTGACTGCACTCAAAAGAAATGATGTCTCAAGCTACGAGACAACCACATCGCCTATGACGTATTGAGAAAGATCGAGAGATGGGTGTTACAAAAAGTCACTAATGACTGAGGTCAGCAACATCGACCGTGGTAGACGGAACAAGGAATGAGAAGAAAACAACATCTCGCTGTGGACCACGTTCACTCGAGAGATTTAACATATTTGATTTTTTTTATCGTACTGTGGACCGTGGTCGGTTACTTATGGACCGCAGTCAGTAGACGTGTTTTATTATTTTAAGGTTTTCTTTAGTGAAATACTATAAATAGGTTATTGTAGTAGGGTTTTAAAGTTGATTATCTGTTTTGAGAACGAAATTTCTAGAAAAAAATGGCTGACAAAGGATAACAGAGAGAAGATGGAGAAGAATTGAAGATCAAGGTCCAAGATTTGAGTATGTTTATTTATGATCTTAATTATTTGATGTGTGAACTCTTAATCATGTCAGGCTAGGTTTATTTTAAGTCTAGGATGTAAATCTGGATTGTAGAATCCTGATATTCTTATTTTGATTAATATATTTATGAGGTTTTGTTTTATAATCTAGATTCTTAATGCTTTCTTTTTATTGGCCATAAAAGGAATGATTATAGAATGTTAATCTAACTCGGAAGTGAGGATTAATATTCTGAAAATCAAATTATAGACTTAGATCAATCAATTGATCGGGAGGTTGTTGATTGCTTAGGAGGTTGCACGTTATAATTGTATTTAAATCATTAGACTATTAACTGTATGCTTCGGGAGAGGGTATTAGTGATTAGACTAATAGGTGTTTAGGTACTTCGGGAGAAGGCTTTGATGACTAGTGCTAGAACCTACAGAACAAAGGAATTTGATTAATTGAAATAAGAATTGAAGGTGATCACAAGAAAGTTTACTATTCTAGATAATTTAATCTAAAAAGTTTTCAATAATTTACTTTTCTGTTTTATATTTGACTATTTTCAAGAGTTTAATTTTAATTCTTAATCAATCGAATTTGTATCTTTAATAAAGTTTAAATTGATAGTAAATTGGGTTTTTAGATAGTTGATTTTTTATACGTTCCCTGAGGACGATATCCGATCTCACTGGTTATTACTATTATGATCCTGTACACTTGCGGGGTCATCAACAAAAAGCAAAACCCTCAATAAGAAAAGGCAAGCAAGCAAAATGAGTATGTAATAGCTGTAATTGGACATTAGAGTAACTGTAGTAGGGAGAAAGTTTCTTTTTGTTGTACGTAAGGCAATAATTGGGGTAAATAAGCAAGGAAAGGTAAAACACTGTAGGAGTATAGTTGGTGGGTCATTTTGTGATGTATAAATTAACTATGGATAACCTTCTTTTGTGTATAGAGGCATGGATACCTTGAAAACTCCCACTCGAGGTTGATTAATTATTGATGAGGAAACACAATGGTTAACTGATATAAAGACAGTGGATGAAAAGGAACAAAACATTCAGTTGTTAGAAATTCATGTGGTGAACGAATTTCTAGATGTATTTCCTGAAGACTTACTTGGAATATCTCCTAGAAAAGAGATTGATTTTATTATTGAGTTGATGCCTGGAACTAAACCCATCTCTATTCCACCTTATCATTTGACCCCAAAGGAGTTACAAGAACTTAAGGTGCAACTTGAAGAATTGTTGAGTAAAGGCTTTATTACCCCAAGTATGTCACCCTATGGAGCACCAATGTTGTTTGTTAAGAAGAAAGATGAGAGTCTACAGTTGTGTATAGATTATCATCAATTGCATAGGGTGACTATAAAGAATAAATATCCACTTCCTCGAATTTATGATTTGTTTGATTAGCTAATTGGAGCCAAATATTTCTCAAAAATTAATCTGAGATTGTGGTATCATCAGTTGAGAATTAGGGAAGATGATATATCCAAGACAGCTTTACGAACAAGGTATGAACATTATGAATTTTTGGTTATGCTATTTGGGTTAACCAATGCACCTGCTATGTTTATGGATTTAATGCAAAGGGTGTTTAAACCATATCTTGATCACTTCATCATTATCTTTATTGAAGATATTCTTGTTTATTCTAAAACTCGAAAGGAACATGAACAACATCTCATGACTACTTTACAAACCCTGAGAGAACATAGATTGTATGCAAAATTTAGTAAATGTAAGTTTTGGATAGATGAAGTAAAGTTTTTAGGTCATGTAGTAAGTGCAGAGGGTGTCTCTATAGATTCTTCAAAGGTTGAGGCTATTATCAACTGGCCAAGACCAACCACAGTGACTGAAATTTGAAGCATTCTGGATCTAGTTGGATATTACAAGAAGTTTGTGAAGGGATTTTCTAAATTAGTTGCTCCATTCACTAGGCTAACTCAGAAGACTATGGCCTTTGTGTGGACTAATGAATGTGAAGAAGCTTTCCTGGCTTTGAAGTAAAGGTTGACTACTGCACCTATACTAGTACTCCCAGAGCCTAGGAAGGAGCTAGTCATTTACACTAATGTGTCACATGCAGGTTTGGGGTGTGTTTTGATGTAACAGAGTAGAGTAATAACTTATGCATCTAAGCAATTAAAGATGCATGAGAAAAATTACCCAATACATGATTTAGAGTTAGCTATAGTGGTGTTTGCTTTGAAAATCTGGAGATATTACCTCTATGGTGAGAGGTTTACATTATATTCAGATCATAAAAGTCTGAAGTACTTGTTTGATCAAAATGAAGTACTTGTTTGATCAAAAAGAGTTGAATATGAGGCAACACTGATGGTTAGAATTTCTTAAGGATTATGATTTTAATCTTGAATATCAGCCCGGAAAAGCTAATGTCGTTGGTGATGCATTGAGCAGAAAACAGACTGAAGTTGGAGTTGTGGCTTGTCAAATGACTCATGAATGGCAAATGTTAGAGCGGGCTACAATCATGAGTACATTGTCTATTGATGTTTCATTGGGTATATGCGCTCAAATGTGCATGAGGTTGATAGATGCTCAAAGTTAAAGAATTTAAGGAATTGTAGCAACACGATCCAAATTTTTAGATGTATGATTCTTGGGTTGATAGTTCTAATCGAAATGATCGGCATCGAGATTCTGATGGTATTTTATGATTTCGAGGGAGGATATGGGTATAGTTCACCAAGAGCTTAGAACTGAGTTACTATAGGATGCGCACAGATCACAGTACCCTATTCATCCAGGGGCGACCAAGATGTACCATGATATGAAAAGAACAGTGTGGTGGCATGGAATGAAAAAGGATATAGCTGAATATGTACAGAAATGTGGAGTGTCAGCAAGTAAAGGTTGAACACCGGAGGCCTAGAGGGCAGATGCAACCATTATCCATTCTAGAATGCAAGTGGGAGCATATCACGATAGATTTTATTGTTGGGTTACCACAGACTCCAGGTAGATATGATGTCATCTAGGTAAATGTTGATAGGTTGACAAAATCTGCCCATTTTCTTCCAGTGAATATTAAGGACTCAGTGAGTAAACTGAGCAAGTTGTACATGTGAGAGATAGTCAGACTGCATGGGGTACTTGTATTTATTGTGTCATATCAAGATCCGAGGTTTACTTCGAGGTTTTGGCAGTCATTGCAGACTCAGTTAGGGACTCGTATTTGTCTCAGTACTGCATTTCATCCTCAGTCTAATGGACAATCTGAACGAGTTATTTAGATGTTTCAGAACATGCTCAGGGCTTGCATTTTGGAGTTTGGTGGGAACTGGAATGAGTATCTTTATTGTGTGAGTTTGCTTATAATAACAATTATCAAGCTAATATTGGTATGGCACCATTTGAAGTTCTTTATGGTAGACCTTGTAGATCTCCGACATGTTAGTACAAGGTTGGAGAATCACAGTTACTAGGGCCTAAGGTTATTGTAGATCACGCAGAGAAGATTAAGCAGGTTAGGCAGAAACATAAGGTAGTACAAGATTGCCAGAAAAACTATTTTGATAATCGGAATAGACCATTGGAGTTTGCAATTGGTGATCAGGTCTTATTGAAGGTTTTACCACAGAAAGGTTAGATGAGATTTGGGGTGAAGGAAAAGTTAGCTCGACATTTAGTATTATTATTATTATTATTATTATTATAGAATTATAAATAATGTAAATAGATATTATAAGTGGGTGTATGTATATATATAGAAAAATGAAAGAAGATGGATGTTTGTGGTTGAGAGAAAAAAAAATGAATGACTAAATAATGCATACGTTGGTTTGAGAGAATGACTTTTTGTAATTTAGAAAAGTTATTAAGGGCATTTCGATACATTGACACTATATATATATGTAAGCAAAAGGGGTCGATTTCTTTCTTCTTGGATAAGGTTTGAGTTTTTGTTTTTCTTTTTTTTTTTCTTTCTTGCACCTACAGAACAAAGGAACGAAAATAAAAGAGGAAAAAGGAAGAAAATTCGATTTTTGGACAGATTCGACGTACAGGTAAGTTATTTTTTCTAATTCTTATTCCAAAGATGTTAGATGAGCCGAGTATTACGAATCTAGGGGTCTAATTTTTGGTATAGGAAGTGTTTTATAGTAGTACCCAAAAATAGGGTATTTCCTCACAGTGAGTAAAACTCAGTAAAAATTATACTAAAGCACTTCTGGTGATACGTAGATTCCAGATATGTAGTTAGATTTTATTTATTTGTCTTGTACACACCAAAATAAATACCTAAAGTTAGATAACCTTTGGATGAGCTTTTGGGTACATTAAACTCCAATAAAACTTTAAAGTAGAGAATGAAAATATGTACCCATCGACACCAAATTCGTGAATTTTGGATATCGATTGGATTTTTGGTGAATGTTTGACCAATTGAGCTATTTATCAAAATTTGAAAAAATTATTAAAAATATATTTAGAAAGCCTATTTGTAATACCCCAATTATTTTGTATATATGTATGTGATTTAATTGGTATAGATACATGTATATATATTAATCTATGCCTATGTAACACCCCGCCTCCCAAGTCTCATCTTCCACGTCATCTGACGGTTCAATTCTATTTGATCAAAATCTTGGGATGCCCGGGATACAGCCTGTGCTACATTTTCTTCTTCTTAGACCCAAATGCATTAGGGTTCCTGTGTACATTAGTCTATGTACAAAAATAACATCATAGTAAAGAAAATCCTTCATATGTTCATT
>JAJIYU010018659.1:0-11124 GCA_030144865.1 Tinospora cordifolia
TCTAAATGCATATTATACTAAACATAAGCAAATACTCTCAATTTTCTATTACACTAATGCATATTATACATAAAATACCTAAAATATAATTAGTCTGCTATGCAACTAACACAAGCCATGTTTAAATCAAAATAATAAAGTAAAAGTTGAAAATCATCTCCACCTCAAATAGTAAATCCTTTTTCAACCTCCAATTGAATCTCCTTTAGATCTCCCCAACTGCTAGCACATAATTTTGTGCCGCACTTCGTTACTACTACTCCAATTGTTGTTTAGAACAACTTAAGAAAGAAAAATGATGCCAAAAGGTAGGCAAAGAGAGCAAGGACTTGTTTGTTCTTGCTGGGATAATGAGAATGAGAACCCAAAAAGTGTTTATATAAAGTTCAAGTAGGTGAGAATTGGCAAGTTTGGGGTGTTCCCGGTACAAGAAACTTGCTATTTCTTCATTCTTGTGCACAGGAAATAGTAATTTAGAGTTTGGGGACTTTCCAATTCCTTTTTGGATGGCCTTTTGTTCACAATATTTCAGAAACTTGTCGTGTTACCATGGTATTCGCATTCAACTATCGCAGTACTAGGTTGAAAAACACTTCTAATTCATTTCTTGCACACAGAAGCCTTCTTTATTTCGGTTTTCTTCTCTCACTACCATGGTACCCCATGCTTAGTACCGCAGTATTATGATTCCCCCTTTTCTTCTAAAGTTATGCCGCGTTACAGCAATCATGCCTATGGTTACCACAGTTATCACACGACATCTTTTTTTCTTTTTTTGATTGTCTATTTCTATTTTCCTTGTTTCTATTATCCATGATTTGCACCATATGTATATATATATATATATATATATATATCTTTCTATATTTTTATGCACCAAAGTTTCAATTCCCTTCAATTAATTTCATTTCTCATTTTGGCTACTTGTATATATAATCTTGTATTCCCAAAAGTTTCATAAAATTCCCAAGGATCAATTCTTCTTTATTTAATCAAATTTCGTGCACAATTTTGGGGTATTACAACTTAAGCCAAAGAAAGACTAATATGTTGTGGTCTATGACGGTCTATAGTAGTCTATGATAGTCTATGGTGGTTTATAACAGTCTATAATCATCTATAATAGTTTTTTTAACTCTAGGTAAGTTCATTTTCAACTACAAAACATTAGTGCACAATCATAAACCATCATTGACCATTATAGACAACTATATACTATCATAGACCATATTGATGTTTGCAGGGAGAAATGAACTTACTTAGAGTTGAAAATGACTTCTATAGACAATCATAGACCATTCAAGACCGCCATAGACTATCATAGACTACTAGAGATCATCATAAACCATAATTTGTTAGTCTTTCTTTGTTTAAGTAAGTTGGTCTATGGCCTTCTATAATGGTCTCTATTTGTCTATAACGGTCTATGAGGGTTTATAATCATATATAATTATGCATAGTAGTTTTTGATGCCTGTAATTATATATGAACTGACCTAAACTAAAGAGAGACTAATGCGTTACAGTCTGTGGTGGTCTATAGTAGTGTACGATAGTCTATGGTGGTCTATGATTGTGTATTGATATTTGTAGTTTAAAATTAACATACTTAGAGTTGAAGAAGACAACTATACAATATCATAGACGATTATAGACCACAATAGACTATCATAGACTACTACAAACCATCGTAGACTATAATATGTTAATCTTTCCTAGGCTTAAGTAAGTTGGTCTTTGACCTTCTATAAGGGTCTATGATGGTCTCTTGGGCTCTACAATGGACAATGAGGGTTTATGGTCATTTACAATTATCTATAGTGGTTTCTGATACCTATAATTGTCGATCAACTTACTTAAACCAAAGAGAAACCAACACATTGTGGTCTATGATGGTCTGTAGTGGTCTATGATGTGATAGTCTATGACAATTTAAAATGTTCTATAACGGTCTATGATTGTGCATTGACTTTTGTAGTCGAAAATGACCATACTTAGAGTTTAAAAAGATTACTATAGACGATCATAAACCATTATAGACCGCCATCAACTATCATAGACTACTACAGACCACCGTAAACTATATCATGTTCGTCTTTCTTTGACTTTTATAAGTTCGTCTATGACCTTCCATATTGGTTTATGATGGTCTCTAGCTGTCCATAAAGGTCTATGAAGATTTGTAGTCATTTTTTATTATCTATAGTTGGTCTTGATGTGTGTAATTGTCTATGATGGTCTATAGTGGTCTATCGTAGTTTATGGTGGTCTTTAATGGTCTATGATTGTGCATTGATGTTTATAGTCGAAAATAAAGTTACTTATAGAAGAGAAAGACTACTCTAGATGATCATAGATCATTATAAATCACCATTGACTATGATGAACTACTATAGACCATCATAGACCATAATATGTTAGTCTTTCTTTGGCTTATGTAAGTTGGTCTATGGCCTTCTATAATGGTTTATAATGAACCCTAGCTATCTATAATGGTCCATGAGGGTTTATAGTTATTTATAATTATTTGAAGTAGTTCTTGATGCTTGTAATTGTCTATGAACTTACTTAAACGAAATAGAGACTAATACATTATGGTCGATGGTGGTAAGTTGTACTGTATAATAGTTTATGTTTGTCTATGATGGTCTATGACTGTCTATGATTATGTACTAAAGTTTGTAATAAAAAATGAGCTTACATAGAGTTAGAAATGATTACAATAGACGATCATGGACCATTAAAGACCACCATAGACTATCATAGCCTACTACAGACCATTGTGGACCATAATATGTTAGTCTTTCTTTGCCTCAAATAAGTTGGTCTATTACCTTCTATAATAGTTTGTGACGGTCTCTAGTTGTCTATAATATCTGTGAGGGTTTATAGTCATTTGTAATTATCTATAGTTGTTTTTTATGCTTGTAATTGTCTATGAGAGTTTATGGTTATTTAAAATTATCTATAGTGGTTTTCAATGCCTACAATTGTCTATGAACTTACTTGAACCAAAGAGACACTAATGTGTTATGTTCTTCAATGGTCTATAGTGCTCTGTGATAGTCTATAGTGGTTTATAATGGTCTATGATGGTCTATAATTGCGTATTGATGTTTGTAACAAAAAATGAGCTTACCAAGAGTTGAAAAAAGACTATTATAGATGATCATAAACAATTATAAACCACCATAGACTATCATAGACTACTAGAGATCTTTGTAGACCATAATATTATAGTCACTCTACGGTTGAAGTAAGTTGGTTTGTGACCTTCTAGAATGGTTTATGACCATTTATAGTCATCCATAATTATCTACTATAGACAATCATGCACCATTATACACTACAGTAGACTATCAAAGACTACAAAGCATTGTAGACCATAATATGTTAGTCACTTTTTAGTTCAAATTAGTTGGTCTATGACCTTCTATAATGGCCTGTGACGGTCGCTAGTTGTCTATAAAGGTCTATGAGGGTTTATAATCATTTATAATCATCTATAGTGTTTTTTTATGCTATAATTGGTTATGAACTTACTTAAGCCAAAGAGAGACTAATACATTATGGTCTTATGATGGTTTGTATTGGTCTAGGATACTCTCTGGTAGTCTTTAATGGTCAACAATGGTCTGTGATTGTGTGTTGATGTTTGTTGTTGAAAATGAACTTATTTATATTTGAAAAGACTACTATTGACAATCGTAGATCACTTTAGCCCACCATAGACTATAATAAACTACTAAAAATGATTAGAGACCATAATATGTTAGTGTTTCATTGGATTAGGTAAGTTGGTCTATGACCTTCTATGATGGTCTATGATGGTCTGTAGGTGTCTGTAATGGTCTATGATGGTTTATAGTAATTTATAATTATTTGAAGTGGTTTTTGATGCCTATAATTGTTTATTAACTTACTTAAACTAAAGAGAGACTAATACATTATGGTCTATGATGGTTTGTAGTGGTCTATGATAGTCTGCGGTTGTCTTTAATGGTTTATGATTGTGCATTTATGTTTATAATAAAAAATAAAGTTAATTATAGTTCAAAAAAACTGCTATAGACAATCAAACATCATTATAGATCACAATAGATTATATAGACTAGTACAGGCCATTGTAGACCATAATATATTAGCCTTACTTTGGTTTATATAATTTGGTTTATGGCATTTTATAAAGTTATTTAATGGTCCCTAGCTGTCTCTAATGGTCTACGAGGGCTTATAGTTATTTATAATTATCTAAGGTAGTTTTTGATGCTTGTATATGTCTATGAACTTACTTAAACCAAAGGGAGACTAATAAATTATGGTCTGTGATGGTATGTTGTGTTCTATAATAGTCTATGTTGGTCTATAATGGTCTATGATGGTCTACGATTGTGTATTGATTTTTGTAATAAAAAATGTGCTTACATAGAGTTAGAAATGGCTAGAATAGACGATTGTAGACCATTATAGACCACCGTAGACTATCATAGAGTACTACAGACTATTGTCGACCATAATATGTTAGTTTTTCTTTGGTTTAAGTAAGTTGGTCTATGGACCTCTATAATGGGCTATGATGGTCTCTAGTCGTCTATAATATCTATGAAAGTTTACAGTCATTTGTAACTACCTATAGTTCTTTCTGATGCATGTAGTTGTCTATGAACTTAAACTAAAGAGAAACTAATACACTATGGTCTATGATGGTCTGTTGTGGTTTGTGATATTCTATGGTGGTATTTAATGGTCTATGATGGTTTACGATTTTTTTCTTTTGATGTTTATAGTCGAAAATGAACTTACTTATAGTTCAAAAAGACTACTATAGATGATCATAAACCATTATAGACCACGATAAACTATCATAGACTAGTACAAACTATTGTCGACCATAACATGTTAGTTTTTCTTTGGTTTAAGTAAATTGGTCTATGAACTTCTATAATGGGCTATGATGGTCCCTACTCGTCTATAATATCTTTAAAGGTTTATAGTCATTTGTAACTATCTATAGTTCTTTTTGATGCGTGTAATTGTCTATGAACTTAGTCAAATGAAAGAGAGACTAATACATTATGGTCTATGATGGACTGTTGTGGTTTATGATATTCTATGGTGGTATTTAATGATATATGATGGTTTACGATTTTGTTTTGATGTTTATAGTCGAAAATGAACTTACTTATAGTTCAAAAAGACTAATATAGATGATCATAAACCATTATAGACCACGATAGACTATCATAGACTACTACAGACCATTGTAAATAATAATATGTTAGTTTTTCGTTGGCCTATGAGCTTCTTTAATTATCTATGATGGTCTCTAGCTATTTATAATGGTCTACGAGGGTTAATAGTAATTTATAATTATCTGAAGTGGCTTTTGATATTTGTAATTGTCAATGAACTTACCTTATACCAAAGAGAGACTAATACATTATGGTCTATGATGGTCCGTCGTGGTCTAAAATAGTCTATGCTGGTCTATAATGGTCCACGACAATCTGTGATTGTGTATTGATGTTTCTAATAAAAATTACCTTACTTAGATTTTCAAAAGACTACTATAGGCGACCATAAACCAATATAGATTGCCATAAACTATCATAAATTTTTACAGACCATCATAGACCCTAATATCTTAGTCTTTCTTTTACTGAAGTAATTTAGTCTATGACCTTCTATATTAGTCTATCATGGTCTCTAGTTGTGTATAATTGTCTATGAAGGTTTATAGTCATTTATAATTATCTATAGTTGTCTTTTGATAGTTGTAATTGTCTATGGACTTACTTAAACTAAAGCGATACAAATACATTGTGGTCTATGAAGGTCTGAAGTGCTCTATGATAGTTTATGGTGGTCTGTAATAGTCTATCATGATCTATGATTATGTATTAATCTTTGTAGTCGAAACTAAACTTACTTAGAGTTGAAAAAGCCTATTATAAATGATCAGAGACCCTTATAGATCACCATAGACTATCATAGACTACTACAAACCGTCATACACCATAATATGTTAGTTTTTCTATGGCTTAAGTAAGTTGGTCTTTGATATTTTATAATGGTTTATGATGGTATGCAGTTATTTATAATTATTTTTAGTGGGTTTTGGTGGTTGTAGCTGTTTATGAACTTACATAAACCAAAGAGAGACTAATACATTATGGATTATTATGGTATGATGTGGTCTACGATAGTCTATGGTGGTCTATAATGGTGCAAGACGAACTATTGTATATTGATGTTCATAGTTGAAAATGAACTGACTTAGAATTGAAAATGACTACTACAGGCAGTCATAAACCATTACTTACCACCAGTTATTATCATAAACTACTACAAACCATCTTAGACTATAATACGTTAGTCTTTTTTTGCTTTTGTAAGTTGGTCGATAACCTTCTATAATGGTCTATTATGGTCTCTAGTTGTCCATAAAGGTCTATGAGGGTTTATAGTAATTTATAATTATCTATAGTGGTTTGTTACGCTTGTAATTGCCTTTGAAATTACTTAAACCAAGGAGAGGCTAATACGTTATAGTCAATGACGGTCTATAGTGTTCTATGATATTCCATGGTCGTCTATAATGGTCTATGATGGTCTATTATTGTCTATTGATGTTTGTAGTAAAAAATGAACTTAGAGTTGGAAAAGAGAACTATAGACATTTATAGACCATTATAGACCACGATCGACTATCACAGACTATTACAGGTCATCATAGACCATAATATGTTAGTCTTTTTTAGTTTAAGTAAGTTGGTTTTTGACCTTCTATAATGGTCTAGGAGCCCTTTAGCTGTCTATAATGGTCTATAAGTGTTTATAGTCATTTAAAATTATCTATAGTAGTTTTCGATGCCTACAATTGTCTATGAACTTTCTTGAACCAAAGAGACACTAATCCATTATGTTCTATGATGGTCTGTAGTGTTCTATGAAAGACTATGGTGGTCTATAATAGTGTTTGTAGTCATTTAAAATTATCTATAGTAGCTTAAGTAAGTTGGTTTATGACTTTCTATAATGGCCTATGATTGTCTCTAGTTGTCTATAATTGTTTGTGAGGGTTTATAATCATTTATAATTATCTATAGTGATTTGTTATGCCTATAATTTTCTATGAACTTACTTAAACCAAAAACTATGGTCTATGAAGGTCTGTAGTGGTCTATGACAGTCTATGGGGGTCTATAATGGTCTATAATGGTCTATGATTGTGTGTTGATGCTTGTTGTCGAAAATGAATGTAGTTACAGTTTTAAAAGACTACTATAGATCATTATAGATCATTATAGACCACCAAAGACTATTATAGATTACTACAAACCATCATATGTTAGTCTTTCTTTGGCTTAAGTATGATGGTCTATGACCTTCTATAATTGTCTACGACGGTCTTTAGCTTTCTATAATAGACCATGAGGGTTTATAATAATTTGTGATTATCTAACTGGTTTTTGATGCCAATAATTGTCTATTAACTTACTTAAACAAAAAAGAGACTAATACATTATGGTCTATGGCGATTTGTAGTGGTGTATGATATTCTATGATGATCTATAATAGTCTATGATGGTCTATGATTGTATATTGATGTTTGTAATCAAAAATAAAATTAGATGGAGTTTAAAATGACTATTATAGCAATCATAGACCACTATAGAACGCCATAATTTATCATAGACTACTACAAACTATCGTAGCCTGTAATATGTTAGTGTTTCCTTGGCTTAAGTAAGTTGGTCTATGACCTTCTATAACAGTTTATGATGGTTTCTACTTGTGTATAAAGGTCTATGAGGGTTTATTGTCATTTATAATTATTTATAATAGTTTTTTATGCTTGTAATTGTCTATGACATTATTAAAACCAAAGAGAAACTAATACATTATGATCTATGACGTTTTGTCGAGGTCTATGATAGTTTATGGTGGTCTTTAATGGTCTATAATGGTCTTCGTTTGTGCATTGATGCTATCAGTCGAAAATGAGTTACTTATAGTTCAAAAAGACCACTATATATGATCATAGACCATTGTAAACCGTCACAGATTATCATAGACTACCACTGACTATCGTAGACTATAATAGGTTCGTCTTTCTTTGGCTTTTGTAATATGGTCTATGACCTTTTATTATAGTCTCTGATCATATCTAACCGTCCATAAAGGTCTATTAAGGTTTATAGTCATTTATGATTATCTATAATGGATTTTGATGGCTATAATTGTCTATGAACTTATTTAAACCAAAGAGAGACTAATACATTATTGTCTATGATGGTCTATGATAGTGTCTGGTGGTTTTTAATGGTTTATGATCGTGCATTGATGTTTTTAGTTGAAAATGAAGTTACTTATAGCTCAAAAAGATTACTATAGACGATCATAGATCATTATAGACCACCATAGACTATCATAGATTACTACAGACCATCGTAGACCATAATATGTTTGTTTTTCTTTGGCTTATGTAAGTTGGTCTATGGCCTTCTAGAATGGTCTATAATTGTCCTTAGCTGTCTATAATGGTCTATGAGGGTTTATAGTCATTCATAATCATCTGAAGTGGTTTTTGATGCCTGTAATTTTCTATGAACTTACTTAAACCAGAGAGACACTAATACATTATGGCCTATGATGGTACGTTGTGTTCTATAATAGTCTAAGCTGGTGTATAATGGTCCATGACAGTCAATGATTGTGTACTGTTGTCTGCAATAAAAATGAGCTTACTTAGATTTAGAGAAGACTTTAATAGATGATCATAAACCACCATAGATTATCATAGGCTATTACAGACCATCGTCAACCATAATATGTTTGTCTTTTTTGGCTTAACTAAGTTGGTCTATGATCTTCTATAATGGTCTATGATGGTCTCTAGTTCTCTATAATAACTATGAGGGTTTATGGACATTTATAATTATCTATAGTTGTTTTTGATGCATGTAATTGTCTATGAACTTACTTAAACAAAAGAGAAACTACTACAGTATGGTCTATGATCGTATGTAGTGGTTTATGATAGTCTATGGTGATCTTTATTGGTCTTTCATGCTTTATGATTGTGTATTGATGTTAATAGTCAAAAATAAACTTACCTATAGTTCAAAAAGACTACTATAGATGATCATAAATTGTTATAGAGCACCATAGACTATCATAGATTACTACAGACCATTGTCAACCATAATATCATAAACCGTCATAGAATATCATACAACACTACAGATCATCATAAACTATAATGTATTAGTCTCTCTTTTCTTTAAGTAAGTTAGTAGACAATTACTAGCATCTAAAATCACGTCAGACAATTACAAATTACTATAAACCCTCATAGTCCATTATAGAAAGCTAGAGACCATCATAGACAATTATAGAAGGTCATAGACCATTTTACTTAATCCAAAGAAAGACTAAAATATTATGGTTTATAATGGTTTATAGTCATTTATAATTATCTATAGTCATTTTTTATGCCTGTAATTATCTATGAACTTACTTAAACCAAAGAAAGACTAATACAATATGGTTTATGATAGTCTGTATTGGTCTAGGATGCTCTCTTATAGTCTCTGATGGTCTATGATGATCTATTATTGTGTGTTGATGTTTGTTGTCGAAAAGGAACTTACTTATAGTCTAAAAAGACTACTATAGATGATCATAGATCATTTTAGACCACCATAGACTATTATAGATTACTACAAACGATCATGGAACATAATATGTTACTCTTTCTTCAGATTATGTAAGATGGTCTATGAACCTTCTATAATTGTCTATGATGGCTTTTGGCTTTCTATAATGGACTATGAGGGTTTATAGTAATTTGTAATTATCTAAAATGATTTTAGATGCCAGTAATTGTCTTCTAACTTAAACAAAAGAAAGACTAATACATTACGGTTTATGATGCTCTGTAGTGGTGTATGATATTCTATGATGGTCTATAATAGTCTATGATGGTCTGTGATTGTGTAATGATGTTTGTAGTCGAAAATGAACTTAGTTTGAGTTTAAAACAACTACTATAACAATCGTAGAACAGTATAGAATGCCATAAACAATCATAGACTACTACCAACTATCATAGCCTATAATATGTTAGTCTCTCTTTGGCTTAAGTAAGTTCGTCTATTACCTTCTATGACAGTTTATGATGGTCTCTAGTTTGGTATAAAGTTCTATGAGGGTTTATTGTTATTTATAATTATCTATAGTAGTTTTTGATGCTTGTAATTGTCTATGACCTTATTAAAACCAAAGAGAGACTGATACATTATGGTGTATGATGGTATGTAGTGGTTTATGATAGTATATGGTGGTCTATAATGGTCTATGATGGTGTTTGTTTGTGCATTGATGTTATTAGTCTAAAATGACTACTATAAACTATCATAGACTACTATAAACCACTATAAACTATCATAGACTACTATAGACCATTGTGAACCATAATATGTTAATCTTTCTTTGGCTTAAAAAAGTTGGTCTATGACCTTCTATAATGAAGTATGATGGTCTCTTGTTGTATATAATATCTATGAGGGTTTATAGTTATTTGTAATTATCTATAGTTGTTTCTAATGCTTTGTCACACCCCGACCCTTGGACTGGACGTCGTGTCTGTCAATCTGTGGCCCTGTCGTCCGGCGTCACGCGGCTCCAAGCTCGGCGCGTGGTCCGCCAAGGCCTCGGGCATGCGACAAATGTCGTCAGTCTATCTTTCTACCTCTATACACGAGGTTTAAAATCATTTCGTTGATTTCAAATATTCATTTATATCATGCTTCACTAAGCAGTTAGTTTCAAATCAAATTCACCGGATGTTCAAAATCATATTTATACTGGAAATTAAGATAATAGTAGCCGAAGCACATTTCGGATCAAATATTTCCAAATCAATGATCACTGTTTAGCAATACCATATCTAAAAATCATCAGTTTATCAATCAAGATAAAACAGTGTCCAAAATGGTAAAAACAGTCTTGTATATACATATACCAAAAATATATGATACATGGCCCTCTGGCCCAAGTTCAAACATACATCGTAAAAACTATACAAAAACAGAGAGATAGTTTAACAAAAATATCACTC
>JAJIYU010018660.1:0-11106 GCA_030144865.1 Tinospora cordifolia
ATATATATATATATATATATATATATTGAGTGAGGGACCAATAAATAAATAAATAATTCTTTAGGGACTTTTAAATAATTATTTTGAGGACCACCTAGGCCTCGCCTAGGCCCCGCCTAGTCCTCGCCTAGGCCCCGCCTCGCCTTATGGAGACTTATCGTCTTAAACTACCTTACCACCTTGACAACACTGATTTTTGGTCTATAGGCTGGATCAATTCATAGTTGCCCAAATCCTAACTTGCAACAAAATTTGGAGAAGACCTGTGCATCTGAAAGATGTTGGAACAGTGTCTTGGAACGAGAAAGAGGGAACTTATCATTTTTAAGAAAAATATTCAAAGGCTGATAATTGATCACCAGTCTAAGCTTTCTTCGGACTTGTTCTGATCGTTCGTTGACATAGAAAGCTTCACATGTCAAAGGAGAATCAATGGGTTCAATTAGGCCTTCTTGTTTCAACTGCTCAATTTCCTAGACAACTAAGGCTAGCTCTAAGGGAGGCATGCTATGGTGTGATGCCTTTGTTGGATTAACATCTTCATTAAATTTGAAAGATAACTTAACAAAGAAACCATGGTAATCCATAAGGGGATGATCACACTTTTTTAAGAAATTCATGTGGCTTTAAGCACAACAATGTTGTCAAAGCTTTGTTCAAATTTCTTTGAGCTAATTGTCATCAATAGTTTGGATTCTTGGAGAAATTGTGAAAATCCAAGGGTTAAATGCTGAGTTGGTTCACAATCCTTGAGTCATCCATGTAAGCTGCTTAATTTGTTGGAGAATATCATATCCAATGATGAACTCTTTCGAAAGGGATGGAGCTCCTAAGATCCGGTGCTTGAAGGTAAGCAAAAAGGATGAAGTTTTATTTTGACGTGCTTGCTGATAAGCATGATAGCAAGGGAGTTCTTGCCAGTAGTATTGAAAGTCTACTGGTAAGGTTTCCACCATTTAGAAGGTAATGCAGATAGGTGCATCAAGGTAGTTGAGGCTCTTGTATCAATTAAAGCTATGAGAGTAATTGGATTATGGTAGGAAGAGATATACCTGAACCTTGGCATGGGGAAGGTTGAACAACCCATTGATGGAAGGAGAAAAATTTAAGACAAATGCTTCTATTCCAGAAACTGCCATCAGGGCTTCTGGAGAAAAATCATCTTCAAGAGAAAAAAGGGATTCAACATCAGAAATTTTTGTGTCTGTGAGTTGAATGATTTTCTTAATGAAAATGGCATGCTTCTTCGTCTTTTTCGAGTATTGCTTAGCAAAATGATCTTTCTTTTTACAAATGAAGCACCTCGCGTCTGATGTTTTTCCTCTGGACCCTTTTCTTCATAGAAATCTCCACTTATGTCTTTTGTTCTGAAAAACCTTCTTCTTGGAGAATTTAGAAGATTTTTTCTGGTTGAGCTAATAGGGTGCAGGTTTCTTGCAAGAACATGGCCAATAGGGGTGACAACTTATTGGAAAATCAAGATCATAGCTGGCTCGAGACAATGTTTTTCCCATCCTTTGTGCTTGTTGAAAAACTCATGTTCAGAACACAGAGCATTGTGACCTATTCTGATAAAAGAATACAACTCACCAAGGGTACAATCTTCATATTTCTTTTTATCGGTGGTCATGTATGCACGAGATTTGGTCGCTATAGACCTCCGGTAGGAAAAGAGGAATAGGGTCTTTAGATTGTTATCATCATCTCCTTTAATAAGATAAAATAGTTTGGACATTTTTTTCGTAATGTGCTTGCATGTCTCGGAGGTTGAAGGAACAACATTTGACTGCAAGGAATTTTTCTTTGGCATGATCAACATATTGGTCAACTGGGCCAACAAAAGTTGTATAGAGAATTCCTAAGAATTCAGTAATTGATTTTTGGAGGAAATTGATTTGCCTGCATTCTTGGATAGCAAACCACCAATCTTGGAGACTCTTTAAGAATCAAGTAACAAGCTTTTCAAGAACTATTTTATAAGTTGCTCCATTTTTGAGATGTTCTGCTTGACGCCAAGAGAGCATGTCATGAAAGAACAAGGGTCAATCATCAAATGGTAAACCGTCAAGGTTAAATGTACTAAAAGATCTAGACGCATTGCTTGATTTTTGGGTCTTTAGCCGAAGGGGAGGAGTAGACTCCATGTCATCAGTAGGCTCAAATCCTGTATCTGCAAAAGAGGTAGGACGTGTTTCACCAGTCTCAGAAGCTGCATGGATTTCATCAACATCTAAGGAGGAGGAATCTGGGTCTGAAGCTAAGGACTCTAGGGAAGATTTATTTTCCTCCTGATTTGCCATATTGACTAATGGTTGGTCATAACAACGAGCCATATATTCAAGAAAAGAGGTGAGGGGATTCTCGGCAATGTCTGGTAGAGGTTGCTTTTGATGAGGCAAAGATCTCTGGTTCCAAGGGAAGAATAGTCATGGCAAGGTTTTGTTTTCCCTTTTCTTTTCTTTTGTGAAAAGGTTCTTCTGGGGTCGGTGCTTGGTGATGTTTAGGAGAAAAAGCTTTTGGTTCTAGGAGATTTTTTGACTGGTTGTGGGTTTTGTAGGACAGTGGAAAGAGGGAAGGAAAGATAGACTTTGGTATCATGGAAGAAGGAACAGTATGAGGGGAATAGGTAGGGTTTGAAGTCGATGGAGGGGCTAAGGCTAATGTCTCGAAGCTGAGCTTCAAGAGACTTCCGTTCTCTTTCGAGAGATAAAAACAAGGCAACAGTGTCAGCATAACTGTCAACTAACTCAGCTAGGAGTCTGAGTTCATGATGAATCTGATCAAGCCTATCATGGTTATGACAACTTGGTCTGAGTAGTCTTATTGTTGGAGAATCTGTGGCTGCTTTTGAGCAATAGTTTTCAGGAGATCATTCTGGTAAAGAGCATTATTAGACTGCCAATTAAGAACAACCTCAGAATCATTGAGAGACCTACGTTCTGGGCCATCTAGTTTTATTATCTTGGCTTATTTCACCTGATATTGGATTTCACATCCTCTGAAAGGGTCTTCCCATCTATCGTTGGAAGGAGGCACTTGAGAAGAACTTAAAGGATCTAAGATAACAAAACAGTCATGAGGGGCTTCTTGATCCAAAAAGATGTAATACTGGTATTGTCCTGAGCCTGATTCAATGAAACTGACAGATGGATCGTCATTCTCATATCTTTCTTGGAGCTTTTGCTGAGAAGACTTTTTTCTTTTAGGTTGTTGGATATCGTATTAGACATCAAAAGCATTATCATCAGAATCGAGACAATCACAAGTATCCCACCAAATATGGGAAGTATGTGATTGTGGTGTTACTAGTGATTCAATAAAATGAAGACCCGCAGGTAAGGGTCGTCTTGGAAGAGTCATTGCTGGTTCGGGAAAAGTGGTCTCAACAAGACCATCTGTTCGCCTTTTGTGGACTACATAGGAACACTACTAGACCTCATTTACTTAGAATCGAGCCTCATAGCTCATTATCCATTCTTTTGGAAACAACAGCTGAAGTCGTTCTATGGGAAGGCCTCGCAAGAAAAGTGCGAGAAACAACTCATTGAGAGCTGATGTCTAGCATTAAGCTATCAAGTGAGGCTCCTTTGTAGAGAACATCGATGGTATGGTTTTGGATCCAGTATGCAATCTGGTAGTGGATGGTAGCAAATAGAGAAGTTTGATCTTGAGGCGTACTAGAAAGTTATACATGTAGGGTTAAGGTAGAGAGAGCATGAGGGTCTTTATGAGAGACATTAAAATTCAGGTAAAAAGTTATAAAAATAGTTCTTGAATTTAAGTTAGTTTGGATGCTGCCTATCATAGCATTAAAACAACGAAGCATCTGGGTATCAAGGAAAGCCAAGTGAGAGATTGCTTTGGTAGATTTTCGACCATTGAAAGTGATAGACATCTTTACAGCACCAGAGTGAAGATGGTTGTAACCTTCCTTTCATCATTGAGCCAAGAGGGGAGAAGGAAGAAGTGTTCAACTTGGTCAGCTGGAACTTGGTGTTCATTGAAATTTGAGATCTGAACATACTCTTTTATTGGACTCTGGAGATTTTTTTTTTCAAACAAATTCTTAATCTTTCGTTGAAAAGTGATGGTTGGGATGGAATAAACACTCTGGGGTAAAATAGGAACTAACTTAGTGAGAAATACCACTCCTTGAGAATCTGGTAGATATTCAACTTCATACAGACCATCAAACTTAAAGTTTAGACATGATGTTTCAAAAGATGACATAGAAGATGAAGAGGAAACATCCATTTCTGCAAGACAAGGGAGAGAACAACCAAAAACAACTCCTTTTGTACTAAGATGCCTTCAACGCCTTTCTGCGGCTAACACGGCTAAGCAGCAACCTTAGCAGTTAAAAAGGTTTAACTCAAGCTAGACCTTGGCAAAAAACTAGAACCAATTCACTGGTGTTCGCTCAAAGCTTACTAATAAAAATTAGTCTCACTTTGCCTACTGGTTTGAATAGCTAGGTGACAACGGGCTAGTTGGAAAAACACTGGGAGATAACATATTTCCCATAAGGAAAAAAGCTAATTGATTGAAAAATCTTAGAAGAAAACTTGAAAACAATAAATAGAGGTCCAAAAACAAAAAGTGCAAGTATAACGGCTTGGATGATCAGGTGAAGAAAACATGATGACGAAGGAACAGAAACATGGCTCTGATACCAAATAATGTGGTACCAAGTGCACCAGACTCCCATCAATGTGGAGTATTGATGCAGAGTTGGGGCCACATTTGGTCGACAGTATGCAGATTTAACTGGGTAAGAGGTTTCCAACGACTCGAACAAACCCATGATCACATGATCACATAACATCTCTTACCATTCTTTTCTTGTAACTAATATTGAAGATGTACAAAAACAATAATACCAAAAAACATCTAATGCTCTCAGATATGTCATGTGCCAATTTAAATCTACGCGTCAAATTTGTCCCAAAACAGCTATCTCATAGAACATGTCAACACACTTTCATGATAGAAGTATTAAACTCATTAGACTTTATATCTGTAACTATTTATTTATATAAAAAAATTTTCTAACCGCTACAAACATTTATGGACACAATAAACCCTTTTGCGCTTTACATTTTCATCTTCTTGACTAATGAAAATCACCATTTGGCAATGATCCTACCGATTCAATTTTCGTATCTCGTGAGTGTTGACTATTAACTTCCCTGTTGACGACAAAAGGAGAAAAGAAGCAATCACTCTTAGGTACTTCTAAGCAGTGTTGTCAAGGCGGTAAGGCGGTTTAAGGCGGTAAGCCTCAATAAGGCGAGGCGGGGCCTAGGAGAGGACTAGGCGGCGCCTAGGCGGTCCTTAAAATAATTATTTAAAGATCCCTGAAAAATTAATTATTTATTTATTGGTCCCTTATCCAATATATATATATATATATATATATATATATATATTTCCTAAAAAATTGTTTAATACTTTTTTATAATTTTTTTATTTATATTTTACATTTAATTAATTAATGATATATAAATTATAAAATTATAAATAATGACATATTAGATAATACATTATGATAAAATCATGATCATCATAAGTTCACATACTTCATATTCATAACATTCAAAAAAGAAAAGCTAATTTTGCGTGCACGAGTGAGAGAGAGAGAGAGAGAGAGAGAGATACGTAAAGAGATAGAAGAGAGACGTAAATACAGAGAGACAAAAAAGAGACCTAGATAGAGAGAGAGAGAGAAGAGAAATGTAGAAAGATAGAGAGGTAGAGAGTAGAGAGAGAGAAGGAGGGATGTAGAAAGACAGAGAGGGAGAGATGCAAAAAGAGAGAGAGACATAACAAAGAGAGCTGGAGAGACGCAGAAAGAGAGCAGAGAGAGAAAGGGAGAGACACGCACAGTGAGATGGAGAGAGTCGTCAGAGTCGCTCACTGAAAAAGACGTCGGAGTTGCTTGCCGGAGTGTCGGAGATGATCGCCGGAGTCTCAGAGGTGATCGTCGGAGTTGGTTTGAGTCGTTTGACTTTAAGAGGTTTGAGAACGGAGTTATTAGATTTAGGTTAAAATTAAAAAAATAAATAATTAATTAAAAGTCCTCCTATTTTTTTAAAATTTACATAGAAGCCCTCCTAGCGCCTAGGCGGTGGCCTAGGCGTTGAGAGGGCTTGGACGCCTAGGCGACGCCTTGACAACACTGCTTCTAAGACCTAAGATGCTAGGATGATCATAAAGACACTTTAAGTAATAATGATCTCTTTTCCCAATTTGAACAAGAGCAAAGCTAATGAGAATACCTTGGAGACCCATCCAAGTGGACATTTGGTTACATGCAAATCACATTTAAGGGTGTGATTCACATCCAATCTTGCAGTTCTGATAGTTCTCATAGTGGGTGCCTCAAGTAAGTTATTAGATGATCTTCCTTCAATAAATGATATAGAAACAAGATGATCACGGACAGTCTTAATATGTCAATTGTCAAATTTGCAAGTTATAGAAAATCACCATTTGTAAGTTATGTCAATAAATGAAAATCACCATTTGTAAGTTATAGAAAATCACCATTTGTAAGTTATGTCAATTGTCATGGACAGTCAATTGTCATGGACAGTCAATATGTCAATTGTCAAATTTGCAAGTTATGAAAATCACCATTTGTAATAACTCATCATATTAAAAGAATTTATGCAGTGAAGTAAACAGAAAATTCTTATAGAAAATGCCCATGCAAACATGTAACTCTTCATTTAAACACTTGAAGTGCAAAGATGAAAAAACGAAAAAATATTATTTATTTTGTGTGCTTAAAAATTACCAGTAGGAAGATGTGTCATGGATATCATTCTCCCTCCGATCCAGGGTACCACTTTAAGAAGCCACTCACCACTTTTCAGAAAAACAGGAGTCTTCGAAAGTTCAACTCCCTTTTGTCCTGCAACTTCAGTTCCTTCTGGAATTTGCTTGGCATTTTCTGCATTTTATGTCTACATCTCAGAAAGATGATGCAAAGCAATTCATTGAGCACATTCTTGTCAAGAACTAAAACTTAACACTTGATAATGAAAAAATAAAATAAAATAAAATAATACAAACAAACAAACAAAGGAAGGAAGGAAGCAAACATTCTTTACATATGTTTCTTCATGTGTCCTAAAAGATTAGTTTACCTCACAAACACTATAAAATGAAACATCCTAATTATAAATGCTAAACAAAAATCTCAAACAAGAATTCACAAATCAAGCTCTACTACTATATTAGGTTGCCATTGAATTGAGAAGCTATAGCCATGAGATCAAGATACAACAATGAACATAAATATAACATTAACAAAATCTACCCAAGGCATTCTATTCGTCCACTCTGTAAAAACAGATATTAACGAGTTAGTATAGTTTATGAATAAACAGCATGCTTCTTTGGATGCCTTTAGAGGTAAAGGTTGCAAATGACTATTTTTGGCAAAACCATAGATGAAATAACAACAATTCTCTTGGAAACTAAATTGACCAACAAAACATCTCATCCAAAAATAGTGAAATAAGCCTTCCACATTCATGAACCCTTCACATCTAGATGCCCATGTACATAGAAGAATCAGAACCAGGATCACCTTCATAACCAAGGAGAATACATATTCTATGAATGCCCATAAATTGAAGACAAAACTCAGCACCAAATATATGTCAAACAATGCAACTACGGAGAAAATTCATTTTCCAACAAGATGGCAATTTTTACTTGAGTGGTGCAATACAGGAATAGGTGAAACTTAGAATAATCTGCACTGTCAACAAAAACAGAAGCTACCTAATGAATATAGCAACTTGTGCTAAAATAGTTTCCTTGAAAGATAAATTAGTCCAAATATTGATTGAATGTACAATTAAGTTGAACGGAGCAACATGTATTACAATTCATGTTTATCTGAAGATCATAGTAACTACCCATTCGAGTCACACACTGCTTCTCAGCTGTTGATATGAGATTAGACACCTCTAGTTTTGAAGGCATTATAATTTGTATTACTTCTCCATCGGTGCCTGATGCATTAAGCTTTACAAGAAATCCAAATTGAGTTTAGTAATATTTGAATGTATCATCAGACTGTCATTTCAATTTTTCTTAATTTTTTTGTGACACGTGATATAAAGTACCTTAGCACCTTCGCCAAGCAACAAATGCACGTGCAATTGGCGTTTTGGTCTACTCCAGGATCCTTCAGTTTTGGAAACTTTAACTGTAACCACTGACGAGTGGAGCTCTGCAACATAATATGTCAATAGATACTCCCCTCTTTTGAAGCCATACCCATCACCATCATCTTCAAAGATAATACCTTCAGCTTTCCCTGCAAAGGAAAAAGAAAAATACACAACAAAATTATAAGTATGACAATGACCAACAAAAACTGTAGTGTCAATTTAGAAGGGGAGAGAGAATTCAAAGATGGGGCATTTAAGAGTACAACCTTTAGTTTGTCTCATAAGAAAGAAAATTAATTCTTAACAACTAAAATGATCGGTTATAATAATATAAAAGCAAAATTGAATTCTAACATGGGAAATTGAGGCTT
Source organism: Tinospora cordifolia (assembly GCA_030144865.1). Lineage (NCBI taxonomy): Eukaryota > Viridiplantae > Streptophyta > Magnoliopsida > Ranunculales > Menispermaceae > Tinospora > Tinospora cordifolia. The sequence continues at coordinate 8,561 of JAJIYU010018660.1, forward strand.
AAGCGTCATTGCACATCAAGGCATAAGCCCCAATGTCATACACTGAAGCTTAGGGCTCAAGGCACACCTTGAGGAGTATGTCTCAAACAGTTTTTAAAATGGTGGTGGCAAGGAATGAAGAAACTTTAATAAGATAAGTTTAGAGACACTGCTACAGATAGTAGTTTGAGAGTCTAAATTTTCATCTAAAATGGAGATGGCAGACAGCAACTTATGTGCTTATGCTGAAACAAACAGATACCATACATGTGGAATATGCAAATGCCAAAAAACTTAAACTCAAGACTTCTAATATAACGATCTCCAAATAGGTATAAATAAAAGATTGGTGGGGCCCACAATAAAATAAATAAATAAATAATTAATTATGTATTCTAATACAACTAGGAGACGATATTGAGGTTCTCTATATAAACTCTATTTCCTCTTATTTTAAAAACATTCTAAACTTTTTCAAAACTATAGATATTTCAAAGGAAAACGACGGAGCATTCAGTCATGAAGATCTTAAAACACACTCAAAGAGTGGATTAACAATTAAAGGTATAATTTATTTTCTTTTTCTTTGTATTGTTTGAGTATGGGTTGCAAAAATATATACTTTGAATTTTTAGATATAATTGAAATTGTTGGATTTAAGACAAATACTTCGAATTGTAATTGATTGATAAGATTAATATGTATATAAATAATATAGATATCATATAGTAGCCAAGTAATGATTGATTAATAAATATGGGTAATGGGCTGATTGTTAATCAATTGATTTATATAACAAAATCATAATATATATATATATATTTATATATGTATTGAATTATATATTGGATTATATCAGGTTATAATATCTAATATATTTATTATATATGCATAACGGATTATATAATAATATATATATATATATATATCGGGTTCATTACGTTTTATATATATAAGATGTAACAAATTATGATCAAATACATATAATATGATTTGATTTGTTACAACAAATTATATATACATTAATATAATAAGAAATAATACAATAAGATACAAAATATAATTATAAATCTATATATAATATAGATACTATGTGTATATTATCTATATTAAATAATAAATAATGACTACAACCTTGAATATCATGTGTAATATGGTTATTTAAAATAAGATTAGTTATGAATATATAAGTGTATAAAATTAATAAACATTTACTATAAATTTGGGGTACATTGAAATTATGGATTTGAATATTTCAAAATATGTAATATTAGAATCTATGAACCTAGAGAAAGATTAGAAATTAATTCAGAGGTTATAAAGCTTATTGGAACACATTTAGGCTTACAGGTGAATATGTTTCATTCTCCCATTGTGTGCATATCATCATAAATATATAAATTGTATTTTATGTTTGTGAATAGATTTGTGAAATATTATGTCTATGTGCAATGGTTCATATATTGTTTTTATTTAATGAATTGCATAGATATTGAATATCGTTCTTTATGCTTGAAATATTGCGTGTTTAGAAAAATGAGATTTACTGGAATAAGGAAAGAATTTCCTTAAAACAATCCTAAGGATCATAAACATGAGTTGATAGGTGGAGGGTTACTAGGTTTGGAGCCTTGATATGAATGATTATTTTCTCGCCTAAGACTATGGAGTACTTGATTTACTATCGACTAAAGTCACTCGCTAATGCTATCTCTTTCCGTTAAAGCTTTCCTAGCTAATCAATTAGATCTAATATTTTGCCCTTCAGTTATTAGTCCAAGTAGCGTCAGCATATGACAAGACAAGATGATTCCTAGCCTTTCGAGTGAATCAATAGTTCCACCACTCGACATAAAGAAATGGATTTGATTCTAGGTTGGATGGCAAAGGGCAAGGCTAGTTATAGCATATAGTAGGCATGAAGTTAATTCTACCAAGTCCTTACGCCTTGAGTTGATAACTTTGACATAAGCGTAGTTCGAATTTGAACTACGTTCCATTGAATAATTTCTACAGGTATAACTTTATTTTGTATTATTCATTTATTTTGACTTTATAATTTTTTGTTTCAATTCTTGCATATGCATCATTTGATTTATAACTCATGCATCATTTTAAATTATTGATGAGTATATGATGGTAGCGTGCAATATCATCCACTGCGCTTTTTAGCTCACCCCATATTTTTTCATACATTTCAAGTTCATCTGATGTCCAAGATAGGGGAAAGCGAGTCGAGTATTAATTTGGATTGTTCACTTAATTTTACAGTGAGTACAAGACAAATAGACATAGGTTTAGAATTAATAGTAATAATAGTAACTTAATTTAATATGTACAATAGATAAGATTTGTATGAGTCAATTCAATCCGTTACCTTGACTTTCAAACATATTGTTTATTTTTGATAGAATTATAATACTTATGAAACTCATGACATTTTAATAATATTATGTTCTAAGACATGTTAAGATGTATTGGTTGGTTGTATATTGTGAGGTACAGGTATTGTACAAGTTGTTGTGATAGGATTACTAGTGCTCCGTATTGAGTGCTAGCCCAGTCGA